>JAMKCH010085430.1:0-246961 GCA_023653785.1 Ophioderma brevispina
CCGTTTGATGCTATCCGCTAGGAAAGCGAAGGACACCTTTCGGACCTAACATCTATGGCAAGTATATTGCACAATAGAACAGATAAACCTGGTTTTTCGTCGATAAACCTGGTTTTTCAAATCGAAAAATCATTTTTGTTCAATTCGATTGTCATAGTTTTCGAAAAACCAGGTTTATCGACTGGTTTTTCAATCGAAAAACCAGGTTTTTCGAATTTGATTGTCATAGGTTTTGATAAACCAAGTTTATCGAACGAAAAACCTTGTTTTTCGCCGATAAACTTGGTTTTTCAAATCGATTGTCATAGTTTTTTGATAAACCTGGTTTTTTCAATTGAAAAACCAGGTTTTTCGAATTCGATTGTCACAGTTTTTGAAAAACCAGGTTTTTCGACCGAGAAACCTGGTTTTTCAAAAAAACTATGGCAATCGAATTCGAAAAACCTTGGTTTTTCGTTTGAAAAAACAGGTTTATCAGTGATAAACCAAGTTTATCGGCAAAAAACAGGTTTCTCGGTCGATAAACCTGGTTTTTCATCGATAAACCTGGTTTTTCGATTGAGAAACCTGGTTTTTCGATCAAAAAAACAGGTTTATCGACTACAATCCTCTTGAATGCCATCATTGCGGGAAGTACCTTCTTTTTATTTGAGCACCTCATTTATACATTGCGATTTAAACAACTAATTTAAACGCCATAGACACGGTACATTCAAAGATAAAGCCACCATGTTAAAAAGTTTAAAACAAAATTTGAAATACAAAATATTCGTGCGAATAAATGAATAAAGGTATATATTTTTAAAGAAAGAAAAAAAGCATTGCTAATAAACGGATAAATTGAAAGTGGAATATTAAAACGGTAAAACTAATTCGTTCATCGTACTATTGGGGACTCTTTCAATAATAGTCTATAGCTCGCGTAAGATGGTGTCATAGAAATTACAAAGACCAAGGTCAAGGTAGAACGTAATGAGTAAAGCTGCTGAATCATTACCAAGAACAAATTAATTACCAAAAAAGTTTTGTAATTCTCCATTTTTTTAAATCTAAGCATACGACCGTTATTTCATGTCATTCGCGAATATCTATCGTTCCGTGCGCATCGAATGTAGGGCGACATAAAATACGTTCCACGCAAATTTAAACGTATGTATGATAAAAAAATTATATGGAAGGGAACACGGACTACACATTCATAACCCCTCCCATATATCTATACTTCTACAAAATATTAAAGGTACACCGAGGAATTTCACATATGTAATGTCCCAGGGGAAGGCAGCCAAGAAATCCCAATTTCAGACGTCGCCATTGGTTTAACACGTAAAAGCGAAATCTTGACGAAAAATTCTGAATTTTTTATATGTTGTCAAGGAATATTTTCTTATTCCAAAACCGTTGGAGTTGAAAAATCAACTCCACTGAAAGGGTTATTTCTGGTTTTTTTTTGTGTATTAATAACGAACGAGGACGAGGTCGAATGTAGGTCATGGGAACACCCATGACCGACCCACATCAAAGCACTCAAATTGGTCTGTGGTTTGCACTCCGTATTGCTGTAATTTCTTTTGACATTTTTGGTGAACTGCTATAATGAATGAGGCTTGGCCGCCACCTCCTGTAATGTTCCTAAAATATTATAAGTCTCGACTTTTACACTGATGCAATGATTATCTTTATTACAGATTTGGTTAGTAAAGGCGCAGTTGTGAGGTTCGTATTTTACATGGCTATTTTATTTTTTCTGTGCGGCACTACCCTACAATAGCATGGAAAGCGTCTACGTATTCATCGGCCAATAGTTATTCGTACCAAAAGGTAAAATGTTAAATATTTTATTTCACGTATTAAAATCTTATCATAACCATACTAGTCGTCTACGGAAAAAACATAATGTTTGAACTGATATGACATGGGAAAACCTGTACTTTTTCCAAAGTAGTTGTCCTACATTAAGGGGAGAAACATGTCTTATTTCTCAGTATTGAGTAAATATATTTATGTTATTACATGTTCTATACGTTAAAACGTAAGGAGCAAATTAGTAGCAAAAAAGAAAAAAGTATTTTTGCGAATTATCGCAATATTTTTGCGAATATTCGTAATATTAGCAACATTTTTGCAAATATTCGCAATAGTTTTGGAAAATATCATTAAATTTGTAGTTGTGAAGAGTCTCGCCTATTTGGTGATGAACAAAATATAGCAGCCATCTATGCATCCACCTGATTTGCACCTGGACCACATTCTTCACGTGAGTGTATTGTTTGACCCTCAGAGATAGCTTCTAATCCCAAACAGTATTCATTACTTTTTGTGCAGTCCGACACGGGTGCGCCATAGTCTTGATATCTGCTCAATAATTACTACCACACTGAAATTGATCATTTGGACAGCATAGAGGTATTCAGTTGGATTTGGACTAGAACATTTTGTTTGTTTGTTGTTGTTTTTTAGTTGATATGAGATTTTTTATCTTTTTATTTTGCCTTTTTGAGCGAATTTTCGACAACTAAATAAAAAGCAAACCTCAAATCTCAAAAATCTGAAAAAACGAATGCACTGAAAGTGCGATGTCGTGAGGCGATTGGTCTTATGAGACATTTTATTTGACTAGGTCTTAATAATTATTCTTGACTCATATTTCATGAAGACCCAGAGGGGACGTGATATTACCATTAAGTACGTAAGTACATACTTACGCGTAATAATGATTATGTTGTATTGATAATATTACGTTCTTTCGTATTATCAAAGGCCCATGGCTATACTAGACAGTCGTAGGAGTGTGGACGGTGAAATTAGGTAGGGGGACTGTGGTTTGATACGAAGTCCCGTGGGATTTCAATGATTAAAGCATCACACTATTTAGACCACCTTAAGTAGGTCCCAGAGCACAAGAAAAGTTTTGATGGAGAGAATGCCAGGGGTGGCAGATGGAGGCCATCTGATTTCAAAATGGCTGCAATTTTGGTATATTTCTAATCATAACTCGAGTTGTAAATGTGTTAGCAAGCTAGTGTTGGTGCCGAACTCCGATGTTAAACACCCACAAGTCCGGAACGGATAAGATAAGATTAGACCCGGACATTAAGAATGGCCGCATTTGTTTCAAAATGGCTGCCAATTACATGTTTATTGTACATTTTCACTCGTAATTTCAGTGGTGAGTTTATACAAATTTAATTTTAATGGCACAGTCTCCATTTAATAGTCAAGGGGTAATATAAAGATGTTTTGGATTTAGAGAGTAAATAGTAATTTTCCCAATCCAGTTTGTATTTGTATTTCAAAAAGGCTGCCATTTGACACTGTTAAAAGTCATTTTTTTTATAACTTTATGTTCAATATAAATTATTCATAGGGCATTTATGCTAAACCTGAATGCTATGGTGCATTCGGCTTCAACGAGGTCAGTGATATCAACACGGACAGGCAGGTATTTTACTCGTACATAGCCGAGTAGAAGTTTATATAGTCCTCCGGACTCAAGTCCACCTACAACGGTAAAGAATAGGGCACTTGAATTCAGTTGAGTCTTCCGCATTACATTGTCGTCTATGGAGGCCGGATTATATCTTCTTACATCGGGTTGAAAAGTCCGAGCTCCACAGACAACAACGGAAAAAGCGTGAAACTAAATGTGGCCGAAGAGTCATGAGGCTATGTTCCTCACGTGTAGGTGGAGTATGAGTCAAGATGACTATATATACTACCACACGTTAAAAGCCAGTGCTTTCAATCACGCCCTCACCATGAATGCTTTGGCACGCTCTCTTAATTTCCTTAGATTTTATTTTAAGCCCAAGGTGGACGAAATAGTGACCAAAACCTTTTGGGGATTTAAAACCATTCCTTGCGATTCCAAATCTAAATCTTTAAATAATTTTATAAACAGTTTTTAACTCATTTAAAGTCATTTCAAATCTAAAAGGGACTTATATTAAGTAAGCCTTTACACGGGATTTAAATTTTAAGTCCAAAAAGGTTTGTCACTATTTCCAGTCTCGTAGGACTTAAAAATAAGGTCTAAGGAATAAGAGAGTGAATTCGCCGTGATGTCATGATCCGAGAACGATAAGCACATAGTATCATTGTTCTAATATCGTACTGTTTGTAGTGGGGAATGGGGGGCCCGCCGAGGGAGATTGAATTCTAATTACAGCATACTAAACAAACGATTAAAACTTTGTTTAAAGAAGATAACAAAAAAATCTCCCCTATGTACATTAAAAACTAATGCTTTACATCACTGTAGAACTGTAGCACAGTAATTTAATATGGTCCATTTATTAAACGCCTTTAGGGTAGTCCATGAGTGTTGTTATTTAGCGGGATGTTAGAGTAGCTTCTATTTGTATGAGTTCTTAAAAGTTGCACTGTGGAATTGTTTATTGGTATGAATACAACGAATGTTGATTTATAAAAGGCAAGCTATTTTCCATTTGCATGAGCCTATATCATAGCAGAGTTGGTTAGATAGGGTAGATGAGGTAGATGTGACCGCAAAACAATACAGCGAGCATAATTACACTTTCTTTAAAAGTGGCAACCGCGGGCGATTGTTTAATTGGTATGCGTCCCACATTCCACTTTTTGGCATTGGTTAGGGTTCCAATCTTTGCATTCTTGCATTCATCAGACTCGATGAAGCTTCATATTCACCAAAAGTCTGAAAGAATTAGTTCCATTCTTTCCATTTTTTTATTGTGCACAAATTATCGGCACATCCAAAAGCTTGGAACAATCACCTTCACCAAAATAGTGTGTGAATTACTGCATTGGAGAAGGAGGCAAATAATTTATCACTGGCTGAATTTGCTATAAATACCCAATCCTACCCTGTTAATTGGGCTGGGGGTAAATTCGGATTTGGTACACTATCATTGTGTACCACACATTCGGTGGAGTGGGCCGCATGAAGCTGTAAAAGTGCACTTAGTCGGCGGCCGACCGACCCGACCCTATAATTGTGCTGTTCCTTGCCTTTAAAATCACACATCGATGAAAATTGAATAGGCTAACCAGCATCCAAAAGAACAAACAAAAGCTCATTATCCATTGTCTAAATGCTACACAATACATTGATGGAAGAAATTTAATTGCACCATAAAACACACGTCCTTTCACGAGCCATAGCGGCTACCAACCTCGGTATAGAACATGTTTTGTCGCAAGGAGTATAGACAGGACCACACATACCCCTATTTACAATGGCCCTGGCTGCTCAGAAGGCCCGCATGCCGGCATTCTTCCCTCCCATGCACTATCACGGGCAGATGTCACTGGGAAATTTACTGGCTAGTGAAAAGCTGAGTTGGAGGACTATTGAAAGGAATTTGGCTCAGATGTTTGACGGGTATATGCCTTCACAGCTCGGAGTGCAGAAACACATCTGAAAGCAATCCTATTAGCCTGCCATCAAAAGCCATTGGTGTGTCCGTGTATTTACTCGTCGGAATTACCAAATGTACTGGCAGATGTACAATGTATCGTTTTGAAGTGGGAGCTGAACGCGAGACCTTCTAATTCTTGATGTGAGGATTTTGTTTGTCGCGTCAAGTAACAGGCAAAGAAAACTTAGATACCATGAGATACCATACGGCGATGATTGGGGTACAATGACATATCCAATCCAGAGTTGCGGCGACACAATTAGAGCAGATGGATTTAGTGGTGAGAATTCAAACCAGTGAGGACATTGGCCTCCTGCCCAGATGCAATTAATTCTTTTGGTGAAGTGATTGTGCCAAGTCTTGATGTGACAACAATCAGTACATATGTATAATGGACTGAACAGTACAGAACTTACTGGATTTTCCATCGAGTCCGATGAAATTCAAGAAATGTGGACCTACCATGTCCCCGGGCCCTCCTGGCAGATCGAATGACGACAACCGTGATTTTAGACCTTAACATTGTGCATGTTGTGGTGTAAACAAGAATAAACACAAGTGATTATGGTGACTCTCATAATAAATCCATATTTGTGGGGCTCATACCAATTAACACCTCCAAAGTGCATTTAAAGAGTTTAAAAATAATTTAAGCTCACTTTGCTTGTTTTTGTGGTCATTCTGCTACTCTGATCTGTTAGGACTGGTGCAAAAGTGAATTATAATAGTGAGCTTGTGCTTCGATAATCATTTTGTGGGAATCATACCAATAAAACAACCCCGCAGTGCAATTTTAAAAGGATCCTCATACAAATTAGTACTCCACATCCACTCTAATACAACCCCCATGGACTACCCTACAGGAAACTTTAAATGTACTCATACAAAAATAGACTGCGCACATTTCACTGTTTGTGATTATGGGTTATTCTATGTACATTGTGACCTGTTTTCTTGTTATCTTGTTTGCCTTCGGGTCTTTTAGCCAAAGGGTGGGCACCATCCCTGTTAGGACTCTTCCGGTTTGTCGTTGTTAAATGCCAATAGCTATTGCAAAATGTCTTTCCGAGGTCATTGTGTTTCATTCTTTTTAGTATTGCTAGGGCGGTGATTTTGTTTTGGTTGGTTTGGGGGGGCAAAGTTGTCGCACCTTACCCCGTGGTGGTGGGGTGTGGGTATCCATCAAGTCAATGTGTGTGTGTGGGGGGGGGGGGGCGAGTGGCACCAAAAGGATAATTATGTCACTTTTATGATACAATATTCTGTATTGTATAGCTCTAACACTTTACGTTACTGTAAACTAATCAATTGCCACCTTATTAAAGCTGAAAACCGCACGAAAATCCATTCTTACCTTGATAGTGCAAATTGATTTTCGCCAATGTTGCGTAGAATAGCCATTTTTGCAGACTTGCATATTTAATTTACATATCCTTGTGCGCCATACTGTGTTTTGTTTCATACAGTATTTTGGTATCATGGAAAGAGAGGACCATAGCTACCTCTTTGGTATCAAATCAAAGCATGGGGGTGACAAAAATCTTGGTAAGATAGGGATAACAAAGTAATAATGGCTGCCATTTTAAAAAAAATAAAGATGGATTTAAATAATCCGTTTTTACCCTTTCAAATTGGAAACAATCTATGTACATCGTGACTATAAAATTAGACTTGTGTCACCATAATTAATTTGTATGAAATCACCACTTAAATTACTCCTGCACATGTACATTAAACATGGTAGATTGGCGTCCATTTTGGAAAAAACAATGGCTGCCAGTCTTCATGTCTTCTTCTAACTAGCTTTATCCTTCCCAGAGAGTTGTAGTGTTTAACATGAATTTCGCACCAACTTAAGCTTCTAACACATTCAAACTCAGTTATATATTTTAAATAGACAAATGGCAGCCATTTTGAAAACCAAGATGGCTGCCCATCAGCCACCCCTGGGAATTCTACATCAAAACTTTTCCTTGTTCTCTGGGTACCTACTTAGAGTATGAAATAGTGTGAGCTTTAATCATTGATCCCACGGGATTCCACAGATCCCTTGACTAAATCGCTGGTTGATAAACGCTCTGTACGGGCAATCGCTGGACTGAGCTCGGGCACTGGTAGTTAAATTAAGTCAACCTGGCTGCGTCAAGTGCTTGGACATGCTAGCGATTTATCGATTAAATATCGGCATTCGCTTTCCCAATCAGCGATGGAAGTGATATCATAAAAAACGCTACGCTCCTTACGATTGCCCAGTCAGATTATTAGGGGTGGGCAGTATAACTTTTTTTTACAATCTTTTGTAAAAACGAGCATTTTATGCCTTTTTGGCTCCTCAAAATTAATCAGGCAAGCTTTTTCACTCTAGTACGGCCACTCATGATCTGAAGTTCGGGTTCGAGCCCCGCTGCGGCCGATGTGTTGTGCACTATGCAAGGCACTTACCTCCTCTGCCTCGTCGACCCAAGCGCTATTCGGGTAGCGTTGGGGAATATTACAAGCTAAGTGCTGATAGGAGTGTGCGCTGGGCGGCTGCCGACCTAGGTGGCGATATGATTGTGCGAGTTCCTATTGGCGGAAATAAGAATAGCAACCGCTGTGACTTGATGAAGGGCGCTTTATAAAGCCCGTGTACTTTATCATTAATTATTCTTACAGATAAATTTTAGGTGGTTCGTGGACTCTATAGTTTTTTTCTACTTTTTAAAAACAAAACAAAGATATCTCATCCCGGAATTTTGCTAGAAACTCAACCAATGGTAGCTTTATAGGTTTAGGCAAGTAATTGTCAAAGAAAAAATAGCAAATTTATTCTCATTGGTCAAAATATATTTTTTTTCCAAACTCTTCTTCAAGTGAGGCACGGCAATGCACAGAACAACCAACACAAGACCACCTGGTTTGTGAGTGATTGAAATTGAAGGAGTCAGAGACCGTATTCAATATGCACGTCAGCCACCCGACATGTTGGGAGACAAGATGCATACATTCCAGACTACAATACATTCAGCCGTCATCGATCCCTTTGTAGCGCGGCACAGGTATCATTGACAGGTGAATGTATTGTAGTACTGGAGATGCGGCCATCTTGTCCACCAACATGGCTGGCTTATTGAATATGATCTATTGTTGTAGGCCCATCCTTTGCAGCCAGTTACACAACTTTGCTAATAACCTGTGACCTTGATGGGCAGATAACTATTAATGGTTGCCGGATTTTTTAGGAAAGGTTCCTTACTAACATGCCATGAGCTATTCGGCTCACGTATTCAGGCAGGGATTTCAATAAAATGTGACTAAGTTTTGGGTCATGGCAAATATGCAATTTTTGCCGCTTTCTGCTACTCCTGGCCTCATAATTATGATTGCTAAATTTCAACTATCGATATGTTTGTTAGATTTCAGTAAATACAGGACAGGCAAAAGAAAATATAACTATTGACAACAATCATTGATTATTTACGGATTTGCAAAATTCGTCCACAAAATATGTAAAATTTCCACTCGAACTAAATGGTCGATTTATGAAGAACGTTCATCAGATTCTTTATTTTTTCCTTCATGTTTTCAGAGTGCAATCCTACATGTTTATTTTGAAGCATACGAAATAAATATTATTTTTCAACATCTGATGAAAACCTGCTTTTCATGGTTTGAATATTCTCAGTTAAGCAGTGTAAATCAATCATGGAGGCGTGTCCACACTCCCTTCAAAGGCAACTCTACAAGTATTGGGGATAAAGGTTGCGAATGGGGATATAGGCTTATCTCATATTACGGCCGATAGAATCTCTGTTTCCTTACATTTCTCTGCTCACAGGCAGCAAGTACTCGGTAGAATTCTTTTTTGCTGCACATAATCCTAGATATTGCTTTTTTAACATTCATGAAAAATCAACATCTAGACGAAATGTACACCAAACTAGCGAAAGTGAAAAAACCCATAAAAGTCTAACGCGAAACGCCTATTCTAACACCTATCTTCAAAGTACTCTCCTGTGACAAGATTAGACAGACAGGCGGTTGCGTTAGACGTCAGGGTTTTTGCAACCTCGCTACCTAATATAACGTCTCTGCATTATCCTGATTCTAAAACATTAGAGCCTTTAACCCTACCTTCAATGTTCAAATACAAAAAACCTGTTTAAAACGATGAGCAAATTAATATAAAAAAAACAAACAACCAAAAACATTTAACATGGTTTTAACACACTAATGCAAATGACAGGGCAAAAACGTTACCAAATAAACTGTTTATTAGTGAACCAACGCTGGATTTCTGTTAACACTGTGAGGAAAACGTGGTGATATTTAAACTGAAACCAGCCAATTGCAGTACCGGGTAGAAGTAATTAGGAGTCCGACGTTCTCATAGTCCGGGAACAATGGTGAATAATAGGGAAATCGATTCAGTTGACTCTTTACGAAACTTGTTTAAGCTTATTCCGTGTATCGTCTATGGAGCCCCGGGACTGTGGCTACCGCCGGAGATATCTGCTTGCACACCGGTAATAGCAAGTTTAACATTGCACATGACCCCCCAGCAATATGTTGTATCGTTTAGGAGAGGAGTGAGTGCGAATTTTGTGAAAGGTTGACGAATCAAAGTTTTCTTCAGGGATCTCTTACTGGGAAAAGATTTCATCAGTTTTGTGAAACCACCAAAATACACAGTTAAGATTTCCATTCAGCTATGTTAGAAAAACAATTTACATCAGCAGATTTCCAATCAAATAACATAATCAGTATTCTTATTCTGCCACCACAGATATGCTATTGTTTACAATTAGACACTTTCAGCGTACTCAGTGAGGCAAATGAGCAATTATTTTGAATTATGTTGCTGAATATCATAGTAATTAAATTGACTCAATAATAGTTCATAGGAACTACTACTTTTCCAAAGAAAGTTCCGAGCGTAAAAATTGTAAGGGATCACTGTAAATCAATTTTGATCCATAGATCGAAGTTTTTAAAAAACATATCAGCACGTCCGCAAATGACAAAGTATAGGGAAGGGAGAGTTGAAGAGAAATCGGACGTTCGAAAAAGATCTTTAGTAAAAGAGCACACGTCAGAGATACGAGGCTTTTAGTAGCTCAAGGTAAATCGTGATTTTGTAAGCGATAATAACAAAAAAAAAAAAAAAAAATACCGCACTTATCATACAACTGCCTGTTTCCGTTCCTAAATTCCAATCATTTAAAGTTCCAACCAAGTGCCAATTTGTATTTTTCGGTTAAGCAAAATAAATATTCGTAATTTCCTGTTGGTTTATTTTGTACTTAATTTTAATGGAGAATACACTGCTCTCTGTTGATATAAAGCAAGTTTTTCCTAAAACCTGCACTAAATTTGCAAGTTTCTAATTCAACACCTCACCGTATCTCCTTGTACAAAAGCGTACCGTTGTTGATCGTTATCCCCCCACAGATTGAGATGCAAAATTAGCGCGTTACGCCGGGCGCAGTGTTCACGAAGAAGCGTTTTACGCGGGTACGCACTGTCGTCAAGTTTACGAACTACGACGAAAGGCTGGTGGGAGGGGCATCCAGGTGATAAACGGTAAAGCATAAACTTGCAAAAAACTATCGCTTTGCTTTGATTTTGCTAAAAAATTAACAGATGATTTCGTGAACTAGGACATTTTAGTTCTAGTACGAATAATTATGTTCCTCTATGTACGATATTAATAAGTTTTAAAGAAGATTTTCGTTGTTGAAAGGGATTCAAACAGTTACAAGTGGTTCATAACAAAATCAAACAACTTTGCAGCCGATGCGTCCGCGTATTTTTTATCACGCTCGGGCGGCTAAAGCGCCCTCGCGGGATAAAAATACGCGCGCATGGATGCATCGTTTGATGAGTTGTGATGAACCACTCTGCAACATGTTTGAATCCCTTAAAAATATAAATTCTCAAAACTCTCAGGCTGGATTCTAAAGGGGTCTAACATTGACCAGTTAAACCGGGTAAAGTCCTACTGAGGGGACCATTTTTTCCTTTTCACATACTAAAAAGTTTAAAAACGGGTGAGAAAATCCTCATTGATGGGCTGTTCCGGCCAATCCAGGAATTTTCTCACCCGTTACGGACACCTTCACAGTATGTTGAAAAGAAAAACAGGATTAAACCTGTTTAAAGTTAGACTCCTTCAGAATACTCAGCGTAATGATGAGCAACAATGGTTTGTTTTGCAGACCTAAATTGGTGTCACTTTCAAAATACGTATGAGGAAACTCCATTTTCTAGAAAGACTAGAGTTGTCATTTTGCTTTGACTGCCGTGCACTTGTTAGCGATCATATGGCAGTCGGGGTGCGCCAACAAGATCACGAGTCACAGGACGCGTTCGCGTTGCAAGTGACCTTTCTTGGGGGATAGAAAATTAACAGTTCGTTTTTTGAGTTAGCATTCGCGAATGCTTTACGAAAAAATTCGATATGCAATCAAAGTTGCTATACATCGCAGCTTGCTGAGATTTTCCAGGAGAGGTTAGACTTATTTCAGTGACTTGCAAGCATATAAGGGCATTGTAATCACATCCTGTGACTCTAACCGGTATACCTTGAAAACATTTTGAGGCCTGTATTTTTCCTAAATAAAGGTCAAAAGGTTAGGCAACCTGTACATTTTCTTTAATAGTGAAGCATTAGAACGAATACAATAGTTAACGATTTAGATCCAATTGAATCATTTTAAATTGTTACCCTGTAAAGACTACCTACCCCCTTATTTGCTTCATTGGCACAAGGGGAAACTTTGGGGACTTGATATGTTGCTTCTCCAATAATAAAAATATCCTTAATAACAGTCAGCTATGACTTATTATTTCTCTGCTTTTTTGGCTAGACAGATTTTTAATTCTTGAACTATGAAATGTCACCTAACATAATATGGTCATTCATTGTCAAAAGTGGACTTGAATATATAATTTTAGAGAGCAAAAACTTTCATCTACGTACTATACAACCCCTCTTTAAGCGATCGGAGAGAGGAGAGCAATATAAAAACAAGACGATGTGGGACTGGTGGACCTTAGCATATAGCCTACACAGTAAATAAATTAATCTATTAATTTATTATACTAAGACTAATAAATATGCTGTCTATGCCTTATCCACGCTGTCCTCCTCTCTTTCATATATATTCATTGTGCGTCAAACTTCAACCGGTTTGGTGGGTTTATTCGCTCTTCCTCCCTCCCACTCTCTTTCTCCTTCCTCTAGCTCGGCCCCTCCTCCTTCCTCTCACTCCCCATCGTTATCTCCCACGCATATGTAGATTAGTGATATCGCATTATTAAGCACGGCTAGAAGTTTGTTCTCCGCATTGAGTTATTTCCTGGCGTTCCACTTCTGTACAAAGCTAATGTATAAAATTATCCCGCACTGTTGATTCATATGGTTGATTTAGAAAAGAATTCCATCATGGGAGGAGAACGCCCTCCACCTAATTGTTCGTAATCCTTACTGAAAAGTCACCATACGACCCTTGCATATTTTACAGATTCATTTGTTTTATTTGAATTATAACCACATATTCCATGTTTGGAGCAACCAAAGCGTACACCTAGCACAGCAGGATATGTAGAACACTTTCACAAAATGATTGAAAACAAAAAGGATTAAGTCACAATAGTTTTTGTACATGTCTTGTAGTTTTTCAGGTTTAAAAGGTTGTGAATGAACACTAATCTCAGTTAGAACTCAGGGATTGGTGCTGACAATCCTCTCGGAAACATAATTAAAGGTGCGTGTTCCGTCGTCCTTTGGGACCCCGCTGATTTACCCAGAAGTATATAGTATCGATTTTTGATATCAGATGAAAGGCCGTATTTTTTCTCCTCATTTGTCTGTCCCTGAAATTGAGCCCTCAAATCCAGTTAATTCCCAAGATCTAAACAAAAACCGCCGTTTTAGGGTTTAACCACCATATTAGCACAGTATGAATAGGGCTTTGCCACATGCCTTTGTTGCGTCTACCATTAAAACCGCAAGTTTGTTCCCACGGTAACTTGATGGGGTGTATGAACAAGTGCCAGGCTCTCTTATCAAGTAGAAAAAACACAACACACATAATCGGAACAAGCACCTTTACATGGTACGTTTAATATATTTCATTTATATGCATTTTAAGATGGCTAACAAGACATTTGCATTACCTATGGGGTTTACTTTCTCTCTAACGCGATTTATTTTGTTCTGAAAATTCTCAGAACATTTTTAATAACACTTTGTGTTTTATATCTCATAGTATAAAAATTTGAAAGATATTATCGGAAACAAATTCAAAACCTTTTCTGATCCAGAGCATTACATTCATAAGCAGATCAATGAATAATTTCATCCCGATTGATATTCGAGGCTATAAGGTTGGAATTTTCCTCAGTTTTTTTAACAAACCTACCGTTTTCCCATAACAAATGATCCAGACGATAGTTTAAGTACAAGATGTGGTGGCAGCATAGGTTTAAACAAAGACTCTATTTAAACATGGATTTCATTTCAACGAAGCTACAATAAAAAGCTTTATAACTATTCAAAAATATCAATTTTGCAAAATCCCGAGGGTGCACTTTTAAGAAATATGCCTGTGTCCCACTTTAACAATGTTTGTTTTGTTTGGGTGGGGGCTTGTACACAAAGAAATCAGCTAACAATCCAGTGAATGCCTTATTAATGGTTCGAATCTGACATTGGCGATTCTTCCTTAAATTGGTTTTTTTTTTCTATGAATTTATTACAGCATGGTTGAAGATAAGGTAGGACAGGACAACTTATATATTAGAAATCTGTCAATAAATTATTTGCTAATTGTCCCATGATCACTTGAACCTCGCTTTTGTGATAAAATTCAATTCGTCTGGACTCACAAGTGTGGAATAAACCATATTAGATAGACGGTTGATAAATCCAATGGTTGGTTTGATGAGGACATTGGCATTCCAAAACCATTTCGAAATAATTTGTTAAACGTAATAAAAAAAATAGGAGGGCAATGAAACTGACAAACTAAAAGCTTAAGCCGAGTGTATCTGGAATATAGGGACAATAGTTCCCTCACTCCTGTTTCCGCAAAACAGGTTTTTTTGGGTTTTTAAAAAAACAAACGGTGCCAATAAAATGTCAATTTGCGGTGCGTGTGTTTGCTTGAATGCATTTACACGAGGTTGCGTATCACCTAATTATTGTCAATCGTGTTATTTACAAACGGCTCTAATTTTAAACCTCAATTTGTAACTAAACAGCGAATAAGTTGCTGACTATAGGTATTACTTTGGAACTTCTACAACTAGTATTCCCCATTTAGTCAAACACAGACAATAGGCTGGAGCATGTGAAACATGATGAGTTTGACTTCTGCTCTAAGTCGAAAAATTCTTGTGGTGAGTACGATCGTAAATTATCAACAACAATTTACGAACATTGGTTTATAATAGGTTGGTTAGCCTCTTAAAATTGATTCCAACGCAGAGTGTTAGTCTTTATTTTTTATTTTGTAATTTTACCGTAGATTTGGACAGTTGCTGAACATTTCCAAACACTGTGCCAGTGGGTTGTGAAGTTGAAAGCAACTTTGGATAACTTTAAAGCTGGCACCGGCAACATTTTTCACAAAATATGGAAATTTCTTCAATTTGCTCGCAAATTAAATATAGGCCATTGGAAGAATAGAGCATATGATATATTTACATATAAAATAACATACCCAAAACAGCAGGGCATTAATAAGAGGGCTAAGACATTCCAGGTAATTTGAAGGCAAACTTTTAAGTTGCCGTTAAACTTAATCAAAAATATGTTATTAAATGAATATCATAGATTTGTTTACTCATGATATTAAAACCACCAAGGTCGCAGACCGTGTTGAAAGTAATTATGGTCCGGAAGGTATAATAGTCCGGGCTCATAGACGACAACGGAAGAAAGCGGCGTGAAACTAATGTTGGCGTGAAGAGTCAACTAACGATTGCACTATTGTTCACCATTGTTCCCGGACTGTGAGCCCTGGGGACTAGATCTCCTGCCACACGGTCAAACAGCGGTTAAATGCCAGGAAATCAGGCTCTGGCGTGTGTTATCTTTAGTTTTAAAACCCATTTCCATCGTCTGCTGAATAAATGTCGCCGGCGACACTAATTATAAAAATCGTTCTGCTTACCCATAAGGGAAGCTGATTTGGTCTTAAACATTTCCAGGGAGGGCGAATGTATATAAAGCTTAAACCGTTGCAAAATACAATTGTTAAAAAAATCGCGAGGGCGCACTTTGTTAAATGTGCAGTGTCTTCTTGAAAACCCAATTATAACATAATACATGAGTAGTAGAAAGATACAGCGTCCCTATTGCACTAGTTCAAAAACCAGGGGTAAGTTTCGCCAAACTGACATGGCGTAACCTAGTGTATCTCTGCGTACTGTCCACATATAGACTTAGTTGACACACAGGCTTTAGAATAAATTGGTCCACTCAGGCATGACATAGTATGCACGTTGATCTACGTCTGAGTTTCACGAACGGAGCCGAGAAACGTAACAATCATGCGTTAGGTGGTTTAAGCCTTTCGGACCGAGATAGTTCTAAGCCGCTCTGAGATCAAATCTTTTCCATTTTTATTTTTAAAATGGCAAAATTATACATTTTCCTGACCAATTCGGAATCAGCATGCAAATGCATTGAAAATGAGTCCAAACATGTTTAGTCGTAGAGGAGTAGTTTTTAAATGGCTTTCCCTCGTTTGAGAAAGCCGATCTCCAAAACAACCGACTTATGGTTGTAATGTAGCGCATCAAACTAGGACGGAAAGGCTTAATTTGTTTGTTTGGATTGGTGAAGTTTTTAACGCGACATTCTGTGCCAAAAAAGTATAACTGGAGACAACCTATCTGGCACACCCTTTTCAAGTGTCCAAATAAATATGTCACGTTATGCGCTGCTGGGAATACCGTCAGCTACTGCTAAAACTTTGTGTGCTGTTTGCTGATTAGGTTCAAAGTTTTGAGGACAGCGTATCAAAGTAAGTAATGTCAACTAATTTGTTACACTGTGAACACAAACGACCTCGATTGGTTAGCCGCTAAATAGAGGTGGAAACACGATCACAAGCCGCCGTAAACGTGAAATTAACGTTAGAGCCATGAATTTTTATGAACAAATGTCATGTCTTTTTATGCTTTTGTGTATTCGCAAGAGTGCCCTCTGTAACGCACATTTACAAAAAACGGTTTATTTTGAAATTATGTGAGCACGGTGCTTCATACTGCTTTGCCGAACGTTATTAAAGTGTAAAGAATGTGAGAGTACAGACTCTTTTCGGACAAATTGATGTTTGTCAACTCCCCGTCTACCTCCACGTAAATGTGGTAATCGACCAGGGGGAATTATTGGAAACCGATTTAGAGCACAGCTATATAATCTAGAACGCCATGTCAAGTCACAGTAGAAGAAAAATGGACATGATTTATACTATTTCATTGCAACAGATGAAGCAACTATACTGCCATATGTCGAAATTGAGATAAAAAGGGGAAAAGCATAAGGTGAAGGACCTGACTATTGTCTTTTTCATTTACAAATTTTCTACATACCCCACTCGAAAATCTGGCGTTATACATAACATAGCCCGCTAATAAAAATAGTTTCTTCTCCTATTTTGAATTTCTAGTACGTGACCCAATAAACCCATTGTGTCTGGTTTTATTGATGCGAAAAAAGTAAAGGGTCCACGGTGAATAGTTCGTGTGTGAAAGGTGTTAATTTTTTAAAAGAGACCAATTTTTAGACATTGACAGGTTGTAATTGGAGAATAGTTGTTCGAGTTTTGCAGCATTTCCTCAAATAAGGTTTTCCGCCAATAACTTACATTTCCAAAAGAAAAAACAACAGCTTATTGCATTGCCATTAAGCGGCTCGTTTTATTAATATTCGGTTGAATTACAACGAACGTACATTTCTATCAGGAAAACGTTCGTCAAAATTAGAGGTTAACAAGTTGGATGATTTGGAGACATTGACTGGATATTTAAACATATTTTAAATACCTGCGTTTTAGATTAATGGCTGTATATTTTCTGTTTAAGTCCAAAAAAATTATCGATATATTAACGTAATTCCACCAAACAAACATTAAAAAAATAACGTTTTAATTCAGAGGAATTGGTAATTAAAATTGTACTAGATGTATATTTATTTACTTACGATTAAATGTTGCTGGATTTTTTTTTTCCAAATTCAACATTCAGCAAAACCAACAGTGCATAGATATTATACAAGAAGAAAACCTCTTCAACATTCAATATCTTCTAGAATGTACACAAACCATTCATACCGAGAGAACACAAAAATTAACCCAATGTAGGTTTTGAAGGACCATTCTGTATTCTCTCACGTGATTTAGGTGTCTTGATTTGCTTACAAATTCTATGTTATTGTTGCTCTGTCCTTCGGGCGATGCAAGGGTTATATGCTGGGAGCGTTAGGCAATCTCGTTATTTTCGTCTTGTCTTTTACGGTTAGTTTACTCGTGCATTGGATGTGTCATTGCTACTGTTTGCAGTGTATTTACTGTCTCGAGGCGATGAATACCAGGTCAGTGTTCTTATCTTTGTAATGCTGTTGTATGAGCTTCATACAGTTTTCCCAATTACGGTTGACCTACTCAAATCTCGCATTTTGTGAAAATACCTAGGTTCAAACGGAGGAGCAAGAAAAGATTTTAGTGGGGGAAATTTAAACTCGGTAATTTTCAACTACCTCAAATTCCCCTGATTCATCGATATAAAGACAAGTTGATTTTTCTGAAAAAAGGAGGTGCTGTTTAAAACCTTTAGGCAGCCTCTTTTTAAAATGTGTCTTAATATGTGTTTAAAAAACAAAATAGACTTTTAAGGGACTTAAAATAGTGATAGCAACTAAATTCAACTAAATAGAAAATATTTGGATACTTGTTGTGTGGTGAAGACTTGCAGGAATTTCGCTCATCTTACCAGTTTTTGACATGTATAAGGCCCAGGGCATTGGACATCATGGCAATCAGTGTGCATGGGATGCTTTTGAAAGGAATGGGCCATGCATACCTCACATGCAGTTGTGGATATTGTGGTAATCCACCTGGCACCTGTCAGACTCATATATTGCACCAAGTCTAAAATGCCATACCTACATGATTTCTAAATATGCAAAACACGTGCACATGGTACACATGCAGACTTGGGTCAACGGTCCAGATAAATATCCAAATTATTTTGGTTAGTCGGGGGACGCGGCTATTGATAACAAAACAGATTATTTATAAATTATTTTATGTAATCTTTTATTTCATGGACATCTTGGAGAAAGCGTTATTTTTAGGGGGGTGGGGTCAAACAATATACATCACAATCCACTACAAATTAAAATATTGAAAACAATACAATCACACAGCTAATAATAATTATAGTGAGATTTGATTCCGTCACGCATGCCATATTCCCAAGCGGATACACAATTATACAATTTTAGTATAGCTGCTATGGTTCATTCGATCAATAGTCAATGGGAGTGACAATATTCGATGGTGATTATGATTCCATCTATAGAATACTGTTTACCACTATGTCCATGTTTATTTATCTTAACTAGACTTTGCACGCAAGGTGCAGTGAGATTTTGGCCAACGGAATACCACATTGCCTATTTGTGACACGCTCAGTATACAGGGTGTCTCAGAAAGAATTACACACTAAATATAGGCGACCATAACTTCAAAAGTAAGTATCACATTTGAGAAATTTAAAAAGAATCTTAAACCATCATTACTTTTTAACATTTTAATGTAAACATCACTCGATTCGGTTCAGTAGTTTTGAAGAAATAAGCGATTATGTAACACATGTCAGTGGACACTTCCTTCCAAGTTCCTCACAATAATGCAGATTTGATGTTAACTACCGCTGATTACTCGTGTTATCTGTTCAAGCTGTCTTCTTTTCATTCCTAAAAAGAACCGGCCTTGTTTAATATTTTGTGAGTTCAATTCCATTTTGTTCGTTTTATTATAGTAATAAACAGTTACCGTGACAATTATAACAAAAATCCAACAAGAAAAACAAAACATGGTAAATAACAAGAATAATCATCTTTATTAGAAAACAACACTAAAAAATCAAATTTGTAGAATGTGACATATGTTAGTTTAAACGGGGGTGGTACTTGTTATATAGCCTCCATTTTTTCTGATTAGACTTTTAAAAATATTATTTTCTCAATTTTATTTGAGAAAAGATTTCTCACTTTGTTTACTATAAAAGAGAGAAAGGGGAATATCCCTAGTTTGTTTTTGCAAGATGCACCTGTTGTTGACAACTAGACAGGTGACTGGGAATTCCCCAAGATGTAAACTTAGAAACTGAGTCAACTTGTTTATGCATTGAGATCAGAACATTGCAATGTCTGGGGGATTTCCCCAGAAAGATATGGAAAGTGATGTGATTCAGGTGATGTAATTTATGTGAATTTCAATTGGTCAGCCAGTGCAAGGTTATGTTTATGCATGATGCTGTTGTAATGTCTATTTTAAAGACTTGGGAACTTTATGAAATATTGTGTATATATGAAGAAGAACTTGGCCAGAAGATTTGTCAGCAGTTGTAATCAGCTATACAGTATGGTCATAGCTAGTTTTATCTACAATAATGGTAGATTTTACGCTTCACACACAGTGCCAGGATTTATTATATTTTCAATTCCATGTGAGCAGAGTGCTGTAATTATTCTACTGTCGTCTTTAAAGCCGAAAGTGCTGGGAATCAAAATAGGATTCCAAATTGTGGACAGATAGAAATCGTGGTGGTTATCTTGGACTGATATACTGTGGAATATTAGTGTCGTCGAGGGACTAATGTAACCTTGTCGTCTTGAACTGCTGGACAAAATTATCTTCAGGACTGAGAAGATTCCAATGGAATATTACCTGAGGACTTATAAGCGTGACTTTGCATGCTGTCATTTTTGAAGTCTTCGCTGTGAGGACATATCATCGTTGAACTGTCAACGTTTCATGTGGACATTACTGGACATTCTTGAGGACAATAAGTATAACTAATTGTGTGTAATTGTGTAATTTTGATCTATGTAATGTTGTTTGGACATACCAAATTCTTGAACTAAACCAATCAAAGATCATTAAAACTGTTATATTATATAAAATTCAGATCGCTTGTGCACAAGGCTCATTTATTTGTGTTTGAAAGGTATTTCTGACCTTAGGCGTCCACGAGACGTCATAACATACTGCATAGAATGAATTGAGAAGTTTAATCAATACTTTAATAACAGGTGGATAAACTGAACAATAAGATTATTCACAATAGTTTTTATTCAAATTAGACATCTTATTCCAATAAGATGGTGGATTCTACATTTAAAATAATAAAGGCATGATTTGAGTGCAAATTCAAAATTCCCGCGTTTTAATCTATACTCGTGTTATATGAAGTACTGGCACGAGACAAGATGGTTGGTCAACATTTGTCGCCCATACAAAGGGCGTTTGTGGTTTTCAGATATGCCGAAACTGGTCATACCATTACTCTGGTCAGGCAGGAATTTAGATTAAGATTCCACAGAAATACTCCTTGCAAGAAGACAATCTTGAACAATCTTGAACGGGTACAAGTCAAAATTTGAACAAGAGTTCGCTGTGGAAGGTGGAAGGCGGAGAACCGCTTGAACTTTACAGAACATTGCAGTAATCAGACGAAGTCTTCGTCCCCTGATCCAAGACAAAAAGCTTGCAGACGTAACATGTGGCCACACATACTTGCATTCTGGCATGCTGGATATACAAATCTTGAATGCATTTTATCAAAACAGAAAATCTACACATCTGAATCAATTCTTAGCAAACAGAAAATGGTGAACATTTGGTGGTTGAAACCGTTCTTAGATTTTTATAATGCACAACCTAGTTGAATATCAAACTTTACTTCTTTTCCAATACTAATTTCAAAGCATACCTTTTCTAGAAAGCTGCCTGATGATATGCATTTTAAAGTAAATGAAAAAGGAATTTGCTTGGATTGGCGACAGCCATGGTATTAACATTAATTTGTCAAAAAGACTGAAAATGTCACTGACATTTCTTCAATTTTTTAAATGAAAAAGAAAAGATGTATATTTCTTTTGTAATGTATGTGTAATATTATGTTGAACCTGGTGCAAAATATTATCTTATTTTGTTTTAAAGAAATAAAATGAACAAGAAAATTAAAGAAGTATTGATTACTTCTCGCCTGTTCTGTCTGAATCACTTTATTACAAAACTTGGAAGGAAGTGTCCATTGACATGTGTTACATAATCGCTTATTTCTTCAAAACTACTGAACCGAATCGTGTGCTTTTACATTAAAATATTGAAAAATAATTGTGGTTTAAGATTCTTTTTAAATTTATCACATGTGATACTCACTTTTGAAGTTATGGTCACCAATAGTTAGGGTGTAATTCTTTCTGAAACCCGTTTATAAGTATTGGTTAAATTTTACATTTACCCTGTGATTTCTGATTACGAGGAGGGTCAGTGTCAAATTCCATCTCTTGGTCATTCTCGTCAAACATCCCAACCCGATAAAATATCGTAATGCCGTTATCCCAGCCCGATAAAATATCGTAATGCCGTTTAGATATGATGAACTACAACAACGCAACTTTCTAAAGATTACCATCACACATTCCATCATTTTGTAGATATTTACGTTTTTATTTACATCACTACAAACGTCAACATATCTCAGAGTATTCAAAGGTGGATTTTGAAAATCTTAATCATAAAACATCTTATGATGTGATAAATTTTCGATCAATAATATCCAGGATGTACTTCTGAGCGGAGTTTCCCTGTAACGTCTGTTTTGCCTCATTCATTGTGCATAATATCGTTAATCCTAAATATTTTTATTTCAAATGGGGTTTATGGTATTTTATGTTCCTTTATGTTCTTCCTATACACTATTTTTCCAATGTGTGTGTGTGTGTGTGTGGGGGGGGGGTCATTTTCATTTTCGATGTTGACGGCAAAACTCTCCATTTGCCGACACAATTTTCCAAATTTTCAGGCTCACTTCACTCGCCGGGTACACCCAATCTGAAGAGCGGAGAGAGGGAATTTTGTTTCCAGGTAGATATAATTTCGCATTTGTTTGCCAATTTTCACATTTTAAGTGATAAACGTATCGCATACAAAATAATAAGCAGTGAAATAAAAGTAATGTTTTTCGATAAAATCCATAGCAAATATTTATTAGTTCAAATATTCCAACTGTATCCTTTTTACATTAATACCGGTTTGACCAACAAGTCAACAGATTTACCGACGTACGGGATACTTGGGATACTTGGAATTCCATCGAAACGTTTCTGTCGTTTTCGCTTCCAGCGATGATAAGCCCCAATCAATTTTAAAAATGGTCTGGGGACGCTCCTTGTTTCCTTTCCACACCACATACTTTGAAGAAACCACTTTCATACGTGAGGGGCCGCTGCTATTCCCCACTCTATGCAATTTGATACAAGGTAGCTACATATACTGGGAGAACCATTTCTAGATCTATGCCCCCACAACTTAAAACCTGCTATTTGACTCTTGTTCCACTTCCGATCGAGATGATCCATTCACTCATGGCATTCTCCTGTTTACAACCCCCTTTTGCTCTGATATCTAATATCCATTGCGCGTGACCCTTACTGCCTTGTGCTAGGATTGCCCTCTAACCATGAATTTGTTTGTCTTCTTCATGATCCTATTGCAAAGGGGGAAAATAACCCAAATGAGATCGAATCAAGATAGGGCAGTCGTTGTGAATGACACAATTTCACACTTGGGAAGCATGCGTAATCATATTCAATGGACGTTTGCGTTGGCCTACATCAATCATTAGGACAAGTCCTCATTAACTGATTAACTGTCATTCCACATATGTCAATTCAATGCAGGAAGAAGCGTGGTATTCTATTACTGATCTAGTAGGGAGAAGGCTCAAGTTTCGAACTTGACTACAATCAATGTGTTAAACAATCTACAGGTGTTTTTTTGAATTATGGACTGTATTGAATAAAATTGAATAATATTGTCCTTCTTTGTGACATAGATATATGGTCATATCGGGGGTACACAAGTGTTCTCTTAGACACATTCCACCATGCTCCTATCCTTAGCTTTCTAGCACTGAGAATGTTGATATAAAATAGGTTTTACGAGACCCCTATTTCTTGTTCTTGGTAAGTTTTAGGTACAACCCCTCTATTGACTGTGGGATTCAGTCATACCAATACGTTCTTCTATCTACATGCCTACTTAAGCTGTTTTCAACAGCACAGCAAATCGCGTTCAATGTCATCAACAAAGAAATGGTTTAGTTTTCATATGAGTAGAAACCATTCGGAAATCTCACTTATTGTGCGCATCCGATTCTCTTTGAACACTTTGACATGCACTTTTGAAAGCGATACAAATCTCCATCCTAAACAGCCTTTAATGTGAACTGTTGGCATTTGATCCCGAAAGTGAGAATTTTACCGCGTTTGTAAGTGGTAAAAACCTTGAAACGAAGTAATGTACAATTATAATTTACATGGTCAAATCGAAATATTTTCTACTTTTGGGTTCGTGGTGTCATAGGCCGCAGTATGAAGTGTTCGGACCACTTAGTTTTAACTAATTAATGTTCATCTTAATGGCATTAAATCTGGTGCGTTGATATATCGGTAGTTTAAGAATGATAAAAGGTCATAGTATCACGAAAAAGATGAGATTGCGCACCTCAGTCTTTTGCGTCCAATTGCAGCGAGATGGTGTTTTGAGCATAATTGGATTTCACGTTTCAGTTCAAAATAAATCACAAACGAAATATTGTGAAGCAGAGCATGCATTCAGGTTTATGTTACACACTTTTGAAGGTACTTGAAGATAAAAAGGCGCGTCGGCAAGACTCGCTCATGGTCTTTGATAGTATTACAACATTTGTTTGCATAACACTATTTGCCTAGTTGTGTTAACCGTAGCATGTGGGTTACTTAGCATTTAACTCAAGCGTCCTATCTGTCTACGACCTCTTCAGCAACATTCGACTTATGAAGTGTGATAAACATCTATGTGCAAGCTTAATGTTACTCTGCAAGGACTGTAAGAAGAGGTACAAAGATGTTTCGTTAATAGGCAATGTGATCTGTGTCTCTGTTCTAATTCGTGATAACAATGCCAAGTCAAATGTTGATAACAAACAATCATTTAGGTCATCAACCTCAACTGTTTTTAAAACCCCGCAACGCTTCTACAAGTGTCTAAGATTGTTGCAGACATTCATCAGGCACGGGCATTTTCTCTTGAAAACTTCACTATGCATAGAGCCATGAACTTCGATCCAATTAGTTCATCAGATCCAATTGGTTCCTCTATCTCACAAAAAGAAAATATAGTCCCTGACGCATTGGACACCGAGCGAAATGGTTTGACTTTAAGGACATCTCTGGTTTCGTTATGGAGTTATCTTCCGTTGTTGGCTACTCTTATTCAGTGGGCGTGGTTTGGTGTCTCTGGTCTGCCAAGACCATTCATATAAATCATGGTTCCTTGTATTGTTCTGTTTGTATTGATTTTCGTTGTATGACTCTTTCCTCTTTTATATATCGTGGTCTATTGAAAATATCCCCATATCTTTGAAGTTTCAATATAATTGCTATTTTCATTTGCCTTGTATTTTCAAAATTTGGAAGATACTATCTCAAAATGCCAAAAAGGGACTTTTGGCTGCTTGCACACAGGTCTTACATTTTAATTTATAAAAAAATGTAGATATTTCACAATTTAGTCTTGCACGCAGTGTTTTAAAACACTGCATTGATAATATCATATCCACGCTAGCTTAAAGAAGCACTCCAGATACATACAATTATATTATCATAAGACTACAATCCTCTTGAATGCCATCATTGCGGGAAGTACCATCTTTTTATTTGAGCACCTCATTTATACATTGCGATTTAAACAACTAATTTATACGCCATAAACACGGTACATTCAAAGAAAAAGCCACCATGTTAAAAAAAGTTTAAAATAAAATTTGAAATGCAAAATATTCGTGCGAATAAATGAATAAACGTACATTTTTTAAAGAAGAAAAAAAAGCATTGTTAATAAACGGATAAAGTATATTGAAAGTGGAAATATTAAAACGGTAAAACTAATTCGTTCATCGTACTATTGGGGACTCTTTCAATAATCATGATAATAGTCTATAGCTCGCGTAAGATGGTGTCATAGAAATTACAAAGACCAAGGTCAAGGTAGAACCGTCTTTTTGATTAATGAGTAAAGCTGCTGAATCATCCTACAAGGACAAATTAATCACAAAAAGTTCTGTAATTCTGCATTTTTTTCAATCTAAGCATACGACCGTTATTTCATGTCATTCGCGAATATCCATCGTTCCGTGCGCATCGAATGTAGGGCGACATAAAATACGTTCCTCACAAATTCAAACATATGTATGATAAAAAAAATATATGGAAGGGAACACGGACTACACATTCATAACCCCCTCCCATACATCTATACTCCTAAAAAATATTAAAGGTACACCGAGGAATTTCACATATCTAATGTCCCTAAAAATATTGAAAGTAAAGTCTCGACTTTTACACTGATGCAATGATTATCTTTATTACAGATTTGGTTAGTAAAGGCGCAGTTGTGAGGTTCGTATTTTACATGGTTATTTGTTCTGTGCGGCACTACCCTACAATAGAATGGAAAGCTATTACGTGTTCATCGGCCAATAGTTATTCGTACCAAAAGGTAAAATGTTAAATATTTTATTTCACGTATTAAAATCTTATCATAACCATACCAGTCGTCTACGGAAGCAAACATAATGTTTGAACTGATATGACATGGGAAAACCTGTACTTTTTCCAAAGTAGTTGTCCTACATTAAGGGGAGAAACATGTTCAATTTTTTCAGTATTGAGTAAATATATTATGTTATTACATATTCTATACGTTAAAACGTAAGGAAGCAAATTAGTGGCAAAAAAGAAAATAATATAAAATTTATTTTTGCGAATTATCGCAATATTTTTGCGAATATTCGTATTTCGTAATATTAGCAAAAGTTTTTGCAAATATTCGCAATAATTTTGCGAAATTTTGGAAAATATCATTAAATTTGTAGTTGTGAAGAGTCTCCCCTATTTGGTGATGAACAAAGTATAGCAGCCATGCATAAGGTAGAAGTGATCTCTGCATCCACCTGATTTGCACCTGGACCACATCCTTCACTTGAGTGTATTTCTTTACCCTCAGAGATGGCTTCTAATCCCAAACAGTATTCATTACTTTTTGTGCAGTCCGACACTACCACACCGAAATTGATCATTTGGACAGCGTAGAGGTATTCATGGACCAGAAAATTACACGTTTATGTATGTATACGCAAATGCGCAAGGATGACACGCAAAATCGTGAAGCGTTCCATTTTTTACTAGAACACTATGGATTTCCTGGAGTTGTTTATACTTGGTTTAAGAATTATTTAAACGATAGAAAACAGTATGTAAATTATCAGTCATGTGAATCTGAACTTAAAAACATCATATGTGGTGTTCCACAAGGTTCAATTTTGTGACCATTACTAATTATACTTTATGTAAATGACATTATTAACACATCAAAATTACTCCAGTTTATCTCGTTTGCCGATGACACCACAATATTGTATTCTCATAAAAACATCGCCAGCAAAACCAAATCGATTAATAGAGAACTCGAAGAAGTAATTGGTTCAGAGCCAACAAATTATCGGTAAATGCTAGTAAAACAAATTCCACGGTATTAGGTACACCACAACTTGTAAAGAGGAATGTAATAATTGATAAAGCCAGTGAATATGTTACTGAGGAAGAACTAACAATCACTTTAGATGATACCAATTTAAAGAGAGTAGAAAATACAAAATTTCTTGGTGTACTAATAGACGAGAACCTCACTTGGAAGGATCACAAAGATGGCTTGACAAAAACAATATCAAGAAATATCGGGGTGTTAAACAAACTCAAGCATTTTATACCTGAGCGTATTCTCTGCTCTCTGTATTGTACTTTTATATTACCGTATATTAACTATGGAATTATTGTATGGGGGAATACTTGTAAAACTTACTTAAATAAAATTCAAAAGTGGGCAGTAAGAACAAATTCAAATAGTCATTACAGAAGTCATACTGCACTATCATTTTCCAAGTATAACATCTTGAAAATAGCTGATATATTTAAACTTGAGCTTGGTGTATTCATGTACAAATATTCTGTAAATCAATTGCCCAATTCATTTGAAGGGTATTTTACAAAACGTTCTGACATTTACAATTATCACACAAGAAACAGTAATACTTATAATATAACAAAAAAATAAGAAAGTGTTTTCTGATCAAGCAGTCTGAACATCGGGACCAATTCTTTGTAACAATTTGGAAGAACCCCTAAAAATTCTAAATCTGTCCATCATTTTCGAAAACAATTCAAACGTCTACTCATTTCCAAATATGAATGATCACTTTTTTGCACTATCCTAAATCTGTATTATTGGCATATTTCTTAATTTGATTTTTGCTACCATGAACATTGTCCTGTTTTCTTGTGTGATTTGGTTTTTGCTGTCTGAATGTTAGTCAGTGTGTTGGCATATTTTTTGCTCTTTGTTTTGTTTTGTTTTAAGGGGTTGACATCATCTGGTCTTATTGGCCTTTCAGTCAACTCCTCCATAAGCTTGTTCTGCTTTATGTATTGTGTGTTGTTGTATATGATTTTTATGGAAATAAAGTTGAAGTGTTGTAAGACCAAACAAAATGGAAAAAAAAAACCTATGCGAAATGCAGGTTTTGTGTATATACGAATGCGAGATTTTTGTTTTTTATTATTGCATTTTAAGTCACTTGCGTTCGAATTGTTTCTTTTTTTCCGACGACTAAAAATCTGAAAAAGACGTGATATCACCGTATCGCGTACGTACGTGATATAATCTCGTAGGTATGTAATTACATTTCGTACGTACGCTATAATTATTTCGTTGGTACGTGATAATAGCACATTCGTACGTATTATCACTAATGCCCCCATGATATACTAAGCAATCGCAAGGAGCGTAGCGTTTTTATGACATCACTTCCGTCGTTTATTGGGAAAGCGACTGCCGATATCTAATCGATACGTCGCTAGCATGCCCAAACGACTTGACGCAAGCCAGTTGAATTCAATAGACGATTTGCACGATCCCCATAATGCATCTCGTTTTGTGCCCATTTCCATCCGGGTACCAGAGTTCATTACAAAAAAAAAATTGTTGTTCGTTCGCGTCGCCGGTCAGTGCCTAAAACTACAATACAAAGTACCTTTTCATGTGAAGTCAATCTTACAGAAATGTAGAAGAATGTCAAAGGAACAAAATACAACCGAGGCACTGGTGTTGAAATTTACTACAAAAGGTGGTATTTTCGATCGTAACCGTGCCCTACTTGTCACCTGCCGGACAATTACACAATGTCACAGATAAGGCATGTTTTTAGTATTAAGATTATGCTCTTAACCGTATGTTTTAAGCTAACTTGAGGCTTGTATAAGTTTCGGGATGGAAATGGGCACAAAACGAGATGCATTATGGGGATCGCGCAAATCGTCTATTCAACTCAATCGCTCCGACGCTACCAGCGATATTGACGATGGAAGCGATTGATAACGAGTGTTTTATCACTAGCGATTTTACAGTCGCACGCTGCGACAGCTAGTATATCATGGCCTTAAGGCCATGATATACTTGCAGTCGCTAGTGAGCGACTGAGTTAATAATTTGAAGTCAACTGGCTTGCGTCAAGTCGCTTGAACATGGTAGCGATTTATCGATTAGGTATCGTCAGTCGCTTTCCCAATCAGCGTCGGAAGTGATGTCATAATAAGTGCTACACTCCTTGCGATTGCCCAGTACATCATGGGCTTTACGTACGTAATCACTTAATTTTTTACTATGTCCCCTCTGGGTCTTCGTACTCGGTGTCAAAATGCCAGTGTCAGTTCAAACCGGGTACAGCAACGACGTGTATAGCGATATTTGCAGCTAGCGCCCATTCGATCGCTGCCAGCGATGATTACCCAGCATTTAGTGTGAAAGTCGAAGCAACACTAAACAATAGTTACACAGGTAATGACATGCAGCTGCTATGCATAAACATTGGTTGTTTTATTCACCAACCATTACAGTGCTACATTTTTTCTGTAATTGTAATCTTCGACTAGGACTAGAAATTTTGTTGAAAATTGCCAATATCCCATATAGGACAGGGGATCGAGAAAAGGCATTAGGTGTGGCGTACACTCACAGGCATCGGGTGATTGATAGCAACGAATACTAACCTAGATTGAAATCTCTTTTGAATTGAGAGAAAATTAGGAAAAAAATAATTTCGAGTTTATCGCTCTCAGCTTTGTGGCTAAAACGCGAAAATTGTAGCCACATGGGCACGCAAAAAGCAAAAAATCTCAGAAAGTATAATGGTAAATGGGGACCTATTTTGATATTTATTGAATTAATGTTTTTTGTTATATCTCTGTAGTAATGCACTTCATCGATTGATTTTAGGGAAAAATGATATGTCCTTTGGTTCTGAACCCGGAAAGAAATGCTCACTTTAATTTTTAAAAGTACTACCTTTATCCTGGACCACACCTGCAATCTCAACACATCCAAGCACGAACTTCTTCGTAACAATTACAAATGAAGAGCGCCGCTCATTACTGAATGGTGACGTCATATTTGTGATACAGATTGAGAAGATTTCGGAAATTCTTCACTGTGTGTTCATGACGTTCGAGAGACTTCTTAAATCTCAGGTGGTCAAAATTATATGCGCAATGAAAATCCGGGATGATCTGGGCTATTGGAAGCTGAAAACAGAATTCAAATCAGACTTTCCGTTGGTGAATGTTGATGTTGTTTTTGTGTTAGTAAAGTTGCGCCATGAGTCAATCCCAGAAATTGGGGGTAGAAAAGTACTCCTAAATAATCGTATATTATGCGCGATGTAATATGACTAGTGAGATGTACTCTTTGTGTCGGTGTCACTTGGTCAATTACGAACACACTGTCTCACCTGTGCAGGGTGACATTAACGTTTACTACGTTGACATTGCAAATATGCATGGCTATTTTTCGGCAGTGAAACCAAGAGTGAATTGGGAAATGCAATGGGACTGTGTTTTGACTCAGAAGGGTCAGTTGTGGCGCGGTCAAGCATGGTTTGCAATGTCCACACAAAGATTGCAACCACTGACCTCTACACACGGATAGCGGGCTGCCGCACAGTTGAATGGTCGCCGAGTGTCACAACAGAAAATTGTTTTTCTACCTATACAATATGGTGGAAACATTGCATACACCTGCTGGTGCACATATTCCACACAAATGTTCTATTGTTTGACAAGGTGTATGCATTGTTTCCCGCCATATTATATAGGTAAAAAAGCAACTTCCTGTTGTGACACTCGGCGACTCAGACCCGCTATCCATGTGTAGAGGTCAGTGACTGCAACGAGGATCATTTAAAGTTAGGTCAGTCAGCCGTGGCTTGATCGAGCGCTATAGATAGCCGAGAGTCTTATGGTTATTTGCATAAATAGGAATGTACTACACATGCGCGAAGTCCCGTCGGTGATTATACTCAATTCGCGCTGATATAGGAGCTGGGGAAAACTTTTTGGGTCATATCCATTAGGTGAAATAGGGAAGAAGCATTTTAATCTATCCAAGAAGTCGCTTCGCTGCCTAACAATAGAGAGTGACTTGAAAGGAAAAGGGCCAAGTACAAAACTTAATTTTGTTTACTGTACTTTTCTGAATTGAACTTTGTACAGTTTTAATACAACCGATTTATAGATGAGGTGACATCAATGTTTACAAACACAAGTTAGCACCTGGTCTACTGACATGTTAGAGGTGTGAAGAATATGCCCATACAGTTACAGCATTCAATAGCCTTATCACGGCCGATTGAGCGCGAATTTTAAAAGCACAAGCTTTGCAGGTGCTCACGCATACTGCCGGGCAGTGCTTTGTTCGTTGCCCGACGTTGACGTCACATGTTAACTCATCTATAAATCATTCACATCACTTCACTGTAAAAATGGTATTTAGGAATTAAACTATTCTTCGCATCTTCACTGTTTCCTCGTGAAGCCATATTGAAAGAATCTGTAGGCCTACTGAGCCCTTTGATACACGGTAAATGTACGCTAACAAAGTTTAAATAAGTTTAATTTAGGCGACGTTAATTACAAAGTTGTGTTTGCTTTTTTATGTGTTTAAGCCAAGGTCTTCATTTCCACATATTTTATGTATTTTATCCAACGTTAAGAACTACGTTGGACCATCTATGAGTGGGTATTGACTATTGTATTAGTCGTATTGGTTTAGGTAACATATGAAAATAACGATGAGGCCGCATCAGCTGTGTGGACAGCGCAAAACCATTGTTACCATATTCAGGATTCAATAAGGCACCTGCCCTGTAGTATTTCACATGTTAACGTACGTTACTTTTACCAGTGACACGAACTAGGAATGCTGAAAAGTTTAATTGCCGTAAGCCCCTCACAAACGGCTCTCATCCGTTAAAAAAGTACAGGTTGTCCCTATATCAGCGCGAATTAGCGTCGGTGACTAGAATCGATTTACGCATACATTAAAACCTTATGCAGGTTTCAATAGGAGTAGCTAGGTTTTTTTGTGCCAAGATTTGTTAGAAAATTCCTGCGTTTTCACAATTTGATGCGCAACAATACTACGACTTCTGGGTACTCATCGCATATTTGTTTTGCTTAGTTGATTCGTGTGTTTGTAAAAACTCTTGAGTTTTCATAATTTCATATGCAATGCATGTACCCCTCATGTTGCGACTCACTGTGCGGTTTAGTTGCCATGCGCGAGGCGTATACCCGCACATGGAATGTGCACGTACATTCCACGTGCAAGTACATTCCTTTCGCAGGTACGTGGAATGTGGAATTCTTTTGTTCATGGATCGATCGAACAAAAGAAATCTATGCAGCACTACAAGTGTACGCATACGACAACTAAACATATCCCTATTCTTTGTTCTACGCAGGGGATTAAAAAATGTGAAAGCACCCCTTAATATTCACAGGCAGCAAGTCCTCAGTAGAATTCTTCATTGCTGCATATAATATTAGATTGATATTCTTTCAAATGGTATGAAAATAAACACCAGCGTAATGTACGCCCAACTAGGGAGGTTACAAAACCCATAAACGTATAACGCGAACGCCTATTCCAACGCTTATCTATTCAAAATTACTTCTCCTGTGATAAGATTTTCAATAGACAGGCGATCGGCTAGGCGTTCGCGTTAGACGTTTGTGGGTTTTCGCAACCTCGCTACTATCTTAGCTTAATCTAACGTCTCTGCATTTATCTTAATTCTAAACCAAACTCTAGCCTTCACCCTACTCTCTATATTTCTTAGATTAAAAATTAGTCTAATTGCTACCAGGGACACATCCAAGTTTACATTAAAAATTTAAATCAAAATACATTGAAATCTAAATTTAAATGGAAATTCAGATTTGCCCTCCATTCTAATCTAGGAAATTCAGAGAGTACCTTCAATGTTAAAATAAAAAAAAAACAATAGCGCACTAGGCAAATTATGAAAGTTCTTTTGATTTCCATAAATACAAAAGACTGTAAAAACAATTGAGCAATTAATACAAAACAGTTAAACAGTTCAAATTACATTAAAATCTAAATTTAAATGGAAATTCAGATTTGCCCTCCATTTTAATCTAGGAAATTCAGAGAGTACCTTCAATGTTCAAATAAAAAAAAAAAACAATAGCGCACTAGACAAATTATAACAGTTCTTTTGATTTCCATAAATACAAAAGACTGTAAAAACAATTGAGCAATTAATACAAAGCAGTTAAACAGTTCAAATTACAGGGCAAACGTTAGTTGAACCAACGCTGGATTTCTGTTAACACTGTGAGGAAAACGTGGTGATATTCAAACTGAAATCAGTCAATTTGCAGTACTGGTAATAGCAGATTAACTTTGCACTATGAGCCTCCCCGTAGTCAGAATTGTTTATTCGTTTAGGATGGGAGTGGGCGCGAATTTGTAAAATGTTGACCAATCAAAGTTTTTATTTCAAGATCTCTTCGCTCGGGAAAAGGTTTCATAAGTTTGCAAAACAACCAAAATACCCAGTTAAGATTTCCATTCAGTTATGGTCAGAAAAAATACATCAGCAGATTTCCCAATTCCAATCAATAACATAATCAGTATTCCTTACTTCTGACCTACAGATATACTATCGTTTACAATTACACACTTTCAGCTTCACTCAGTGAAGCAACTTGATGCAATTATTTTGAATTATGTTGCTAATATCATAGTCATTATATTGATGACAATAATAAGGGTTTAGGCAATATTATTTTTTCTAAAGAAATTTACCAGGAAGAGGATTTAAAAAAATCCTAGCTGAAATTGTTAAGGGATCACTGTAAATCAATTTTCTGATCCTTTGATCGATGTTTTTAAAAACATATCGCACGCTTTTTTTTTTTTTTTTTTTTTAAAAAGTACAGGTTGTCCCTATATCAGCGCGAATTAGCGTCGGTGACTAGAATCGATTTACGCATACATTAAAACCTTATGCAGGTTTCAATAGGAGTAGCTAGGTTTTTTTGTGCCAAGATTTGTTAGAAAATTCCTGCGTTTTCACAATTTGATGCGCAACAATACTACGACTTCTGGGTACTCATCGCATATTTGTTTTGCTTAGTTGATTCGTGTGTTTGTAAAAACTCTTGAGTTTTCATAATTTCATATGCAATGCATGTACCCCTCATGTTGCGACTCACTGTGCGGTTTAGTTGCATGCGCGAGGCGTATACCCGCACATGGAATGTGCACGTACATTCCACGTGCAAGTACATGCCTTTCGCATGTACGTGGAATGTGGAATTCTTTTGTTCATGGATCGATCGAACAAAAGAAATCTATGCAGCACTACAAGTATACGCATACGACAACTAAACATATCCCTATTCTTTGTTCTACGCAGGGGATTAAAAAATGTGAGAGCACCCCTTAATATTCACAGGCAGCAAGTCCTCAGAAGAATTCTTCATTGCTGCACATAATATTAGATTGATATTCTTTCAAATGGTATGAAAATAAACACGCGAGGAAAACGTGGTGATATTCAAACTGAAATCAGTCAATTTGCAGTACTGGTAATAGCAGATTAACTTTGCACTATGAGCCTCCCCGTAGTCAGAATTTTTTATTCGTTTAGGATGGGAGTGGGCGCGAATTTGTAAAAGGTTGACCAATCAAAGTTTTTATTTCAAGATCTCTTCGCTCGGGAAAAGGTTTCATAAGTTTGCAAAACAACCAAAATTACCAGTTAAGATTTCCATTCAGTTATGGTCAGAAAAAATACATCAGCAGATTTCCAATCAATAACATAATCAGTATTCCTTACTTCTGACCTACAGATATACTATCGTTTACAATTACACACTTTTAGCTTCACTTAGTGAAGCAACTTGATGCAATTATTTTGAATTATGTTGCTAATATCATAGTCATTATATTGATGACAATAATAAGGGTTTAGGCAATATTATTTTTTCTAAAGAAATTTACCAGGAAGAGGATTTAAAAAAATCCTAGCTGAAATTGTTAAGGGATCACTGTAAATCAATTTTCTGATCCTTTGATCGATGTTTTTAAAAACATATCGCACGCTACGCAAAATGCCACAGGGGAGGGAGAGTTGGAGAGAAACCGGACCTTCGAAACAGGGTCTTTTAGTAACAGTCCACGCGTCAAAAATCAGGGTCTTTTAGTAACAGTCAAAATAGGAGGTCCTCATTGAAAAATGGTTCAATAAGGAAGTCAGTAGTTTCTTCTCCAATCAGTTATTTCGTGAGCAGAACAAAATGTGGTGACATCGACATAATTGAGGTAATATAATGCCAAAAAATAAGTGGTCCTTTTATGAGTCTTTTGCCGTCAAATGGAGTATATCAGTATAATAGTTTTTAACGTAAATCGTGATTTTTTGTAGCGAAAAAAAAGAGAATAGTGCACTAATCATATAGTGTATCTTTCCGTTTCCAAATCTCCATCTTTTAAAGTTATTATTACTGTAAACAACCGAGTGTCAATTTGGCATTTTCTCGGTTAATTAAATAATTATTCGTTATTTCTTTGTTGGTCGTATTTTGTTCACTGATTTGTTTGAAAGGAGAATTACGCTGCTCTGCTGCTGAGAATATAAAGCAATGATCTTTTCCCAAACCTGCAATAAATGTGTTTCTAATATATAAACTCTTTCTAATATATAAACTCTTGCATGTAATATTGTTTGCAAGCTGAGCATCTCGATAGGATTTTATACTCTTAGGCTGGTATTCTTAAAGGGAGTCTAACTTTAGACCCAGGTTTAAACCAGGGTTAGTCCTACATGAGTAGACTTTATTTTCCTTTCAACATACTAAGAAAGTTTAAAACAACGGGTGAGAAAATTCTTCATGGATCCATGAGGAATTTTCTCACCCGTTACGGTACACCTTATAATAATAATAATGCAGGCATTTATATAGCGATCTTACAAGGATAAACCAAGTATCACAGCGCTTAACAATTTATTATTTTAATATGATGCAGGTAGAACCTGAGAAGCGAGCGCTCAGATTCACTTTTATTCTGTCATATTTCCCATAGAAAATGCCCGCAAGAATTCCCAATTAAATCCTATTGTTGATCTGCTTGACTGCACAAGTACATCGAGATCGAGAAGGAGGAGATCGCTATTATTGCTATTATTGATTTGTTTGAAAGCATTAGGCCCAAGGGGGTGAAACCCATTCAAAACCAGTCGTCCGTGCTGGGCGCTGACATTTTGAATATTGCACGGAATAATTATTAGTTTGGGTGCTTGTATACACACATAATGTCAATTCGATACAATTTTTTTTTTTTTTTTTTTTTCAGTAGTTTCTTCTCCAATCAGTTATTTCGTGAGCAGAACAAAATGTGGTGACATCGACATAATTGAGGTAATATAATGCCAAAAAATAAGTGGTCCTTTTATGAGTCTTTTGCCGTCAAATGGAGTATATCAGTATAATAGTTTTTAACGTAAATCGTGATTTTTTGTAGCGAAAAAAAAGAGAATAGTGCACTAATCATATAGTGTATCTTTCCGTTTCCAAATCTCCATCTTTTAAAGTTATTATTACTGTAAACAACCGAGTGTCAATTTGGTATTTTCTCGGTTAAGTAAATAATTATTCGTTATTTCCTTGGTGGTCGTATTTTGTTCACTGATTTGTTTGAAAGAAGAATTCGCTGCTCTGCTGATGAGAATACAAAGCAATAATTTCTTTTCCCAAACCTGCAATAAATGTGTTTCTAATATATAAACTCTTGCATGTAATATTGTTTGCAAGCTGAGCATCTCGATAGGATTTTATACTCTCAGGCTGGTATTCTCAAAGGGTGTCTAACTTTAGACCCAGGTTTAAACCAGGGTTAGTCCTACATGAGTAGACTTTATTTTCCTTTCAACATACTAAGAAAGTTTAAAACAACGGGTGAGAAAATTCTTCATAGATCCATGAGGAATTTTCTCACCCGTTACGGTACACCTTATAATAATAATAATGCAGGCATTTATATAGCGCTCTTACAAGGATAAACCACGTATCACAGCGCTTAACAATTATTTTATTAATATATTTAGACAGAGACAAAACAACTTTACAAACGGCAGCAGCTTAATCAGCGCCCTGTTGCTACATCCAAACAGTGACGAGACACACAATGGGTACAGTGAGAGCTTTCATAGTTCATTTTGCCCATATCAAATGAACCATGATGAGAGTGGCAATTCTGATTTTAATCAATAGCTCCTCTACAAATTAAATCCAGAATTGAGTACCTAGAATAAATCCAGGAGTGCAATGGTTTTGGGGTGTATAATAATTATAATAGGGCTGTTTTGATATTAGAGTGTATCGGTGCGCATGGCTACAGAGCGCATAGCTCTGTAGCCCGCATGAATGTGAAAAAGATGGGTCCATAAGTCTACAAACTGAAAACATAGTCAGCCGGCTAAATACCCTTACCGTGGACTGAATGAGCAGACGGATCCCCGTGTTAGTTGTAGCAGGCTTACAGCCACTTGCACGCGGCTGCGGGGGTTATGCGTCCAGCAAGTAACCCCACTGAGATTTTGAACCGGGGACCATTGGGTCCAAAGGCAAGCTCTCTAACCGCTAGACCACGCCACTCCCACCTTATTTGAAAGGAAAAAAAGTCCACTCATTTAGGACTAACCCTGGTTTAAACCCGTTAGGCTCCCTTTGAGAATACCAGCCATATAATGCATGAGCAACAATGAGTGCTTTGCAGACTTAGACGTCTCTTGCCATATGAAATTAAGAAACTATAACAATAAGCTTACAGATTATACAAAAGATTGTAAACGGATGCACAACATTAAGTAAACGCCCTCAATGTACTCCGAGGTTTTAAATAATAACTCGTACATGACGACGGCGTTGATAAAACTCCATGAAAAACTGCTGGTCATAAACTCGCAATGCCACGGCTAAAACATATAATATTGAATTTGTGTCACTTCAAAAAATGGTAATGAGGGCATGCCATTTTCTTCGAAAGACTAGAGTTTTGACTGCCGCGTGCTACTTGTTAGCATCATATGGCAGTCTTGTGCGCCAACAGATCACGAGTCACAGGACGATTCGCGTGCAGTGATCTTTTCTTTGGGGGAAAGAAACATTAATATGTCGTTTTGAGTTAGGATTAAACATGGTTGACATGTTCGTGATTGCGTTACGAAAAATCTCGAATATCCAATCAAAGGTGCTATACTTAGCAGCTTGCGGAGATTTTCCAGGAGTTTAGACTAATTTCAATGACCTTGCAAAGGGCATTTCGTGCTCCACAGCCTCGTCCCCAGATTTTTATATCATTTAACTACTTAGTTCTCCAGGTAGACAATTATGTATATATATTTATTAATCTTTCCCTGGAGATGGCCAGCGCATATTAGTGTTGAAAAAAATTTTTTTTTTTTTTTTTTTTTATCAAATGAACCATGATGAGAGTGGCAATTCTGATTTTAATCAATAGCTCCTCTACAAATTAAATCCAGAATTGAGTACCTAGAATAAATCCAGCAAGTAACCCCACTGAGATTTTGAACCGGGGACCATTGGGTCCAAAGGCAAGCTCTCTAACCGCTAGACCACGCCACTCCCACCTTATTTGAAAGGAAAAAAGTCCACTCATTTAGGACTAACCCTGGTTTAAACCCGTTAGGCTCCCTTTGAGAATACCAGCCATATAATGCATGAGCAACAACGAGTGCTTTGCAGACTTGCCATATGAAATTAAGAAACTATAACAATAAGCGTACAGATTATACAAAAGATTGTAAACGGATGCACAACATTAAGTAAACGCCCTAAATGTACTCCGAGGTTTTAAATAATAACTCGTACATGACGACGGCGTTGATAAAACTCCATGAAGAACTGCTGGTCATAAACTCGCAATGCCACGGCTAAAACATATAATATTGAATTTGTGTCACTTCAAAAAATGGTAATGAGGGCATGCCATTTTCTTCGAAAGACTAGAGTTTTGACTGCCGCGTGCTACTTGTTAGCATCATATGGCAGTCTTGTGCGCCAACAGATCACGAGTCACAGGACGATTCGCGTGCAGTGATCTTTTCTTTGGGGGAAAGAAACATTAATATGTCGTTTTGAGTTAGGATTAAACATGGTTGACATGTTCGTGATTGCGTTACGAAAAATCTCGAATATCCAATCAAAGGTGCTATACTTAGCAGCTTGCGGAGATTTTCCAGGAGTTTAGACTAATTTCAATGACCTTGCAAAGGGCATTTCGTGCTCCACAGCCTCGTCCCCAGATTTTTATATCATTTAACTACTTAGTTCTCCAGGTAGACAATTATGTATATATATTTATTAATCTTTCCCTGGAGATGGCCAGCGCATATTAGTGTTGAAAAAAACATGTGCGCTTGGCCGGATTCGAACCGGCGACCTCCGTATTACCATCACGGCGCCCTTGCCAAGCTATCAAGTCAGGGTTGGAAGAGGAGCAATAGATATTATCTATAGATATATTATGGAAAGTATATTGCACAATAGAACAGATAAACCTGGTTTTTCGTCGATAAACCTGGTTTTTCGATCGAAAAACCAGGTTTATCGATGAAAAACCAGGTTTATCGACCGAGAAACCTGGTTTTTCGCCGATAAAATTGTTTTTTCACTGATAAACCTGGTTTTTCAAACGAAAAACCAGGTTTTTCGAATTCGATTATCATAGTTTTTTTTGAAAAAACCTGGTTTTTCAAAAATTGTGACAATCGAATTCGAAAAACCTGGTTTTTCAGTTGAAAAACCAGGTTTATCAAAAAAACCTATGACAATCGATTTGAAAAAGCAAGTTTATCGGCGAAAAACCAGGTTTCTCGGTCGATAAACCTGGTTTTTCAAAAAACTGTGACACTCTAATTCGAAAAACCTGGTTTTTCAATTGAAAAACCAGGTTTATCAAAAAAACTATGACAATCGATTTGAAAAACCAAGTTTATCGTTGAAAAACCAGGTTTCTCGGTCGATAAACCTGGTTTTTCGAAAACTTTGACAATCGAATTCGAAAAACCTGGTTTTTCGATTGAAAAACCAGGTTTATCAAAAACTATGACAATCGATTCTCCTTGAAAAACCGGAATTTCGTAACCATAGTAAATTGGTATTTATGGCACACTACAGGAGCTCTTGAGCTAGCAGCGCGCGCGATAGATAGACTAACATGTCATCATTAATTCAGCTTGTTATTTTATTCATATCATATCAATTAAATCAATTAAAGAAGCGATATGTCGTTAAATAAAGAATAAATATTATAATTCATACATTGACATATTTGATTTAGTGACTTGTGGAAGAGTGCTATTGATATCGCTATAAGTGCTATAAAGACCTCAGCATTCCAATATTATGACGTTTAAAATGCACTACATAATGTAGCCTAGGTTGGCTTTCTTCGCAGAGGACAGAGTTGATGCGTAATATACAAGAACTCAACGGATTAATGGAATTCGATTGTCATAGTTTTTTTTGATAAACCTAGTTTTTCGATCGAGAAACCTGGTTTTTCAAAACTGTGAAATCGAATTCGAAAACCCTGTTTTTCGATTGAAACACCAGTTTATCAAACAAAAAATCTATGACGATCGAATTGAACAAACAGTTTATCGGAGAAAAACAAGGTTTCTCGGTCGATAAACCAGGTTTATCAAAAACTATGACAATCAAATTCGAAAAACCTGGTTTTTCGATTGAAAAACCAGGTTTATCAAAAAAACTATGACAATCAAATTGAAAAACCAAGTTTACCGGCGAAAAACAGGTTTCTCGGTCGATAAACCAGGTTTATCAAAAAACTCTTACAATCGAATTGAAAAACCTGGTTTTTCGATTGAAAAACCATGTTTATCAAAAAAACCTATGACAATCGAATTGAAAAACTAAGTTTATCGGCGAAAAACCAGGTTTTTCGCTCGATAAACTTGGTTTATCAAAAACTATGACAATCAAATTCGAAAAACCTGGTTTTTCGATTGAAAAACCAGGTTTCTCGGTCGATAAACCTGGTTTTTTGATTGAAAAAACAGGTTTATCAAAAAACTCTGACAATCGAATTGAAAAACCTGGTTTTTCTATTTGAAAATCAAGTTTTTCGATCGAAAAAACAGGTTTATCTGTTCTATTGTGCAATATACTTGCCATAGGAGTGCTTCTTAAAGCTAGCGCGGATATGATATTATCAATGCGTGTGTTTTAAAACACTGCGTGCAAGACTAAATATGTGAAATATCTACATTATTTTTTTATAAATCAAAATGTAAGACCTGTGTGCAAGCAGCCAAATGTCCCTTTTTGGCATTTTGAGATAGGGTCTTCCAAATTTTGAAAATACAAGGCAAAAGAAAATAGCAATTATAATGAAACTTCACAGATATGCGGATATTTTCAATAGACCACGATGAGGAAAGAGTCATACAACGAAAATCAATACAAACAGAACAATACAAGGAACCATGATTTATATGAATGGTCTTGGCAGACCAGAGACACCAAATCACACCCACTGAATAAGTGTAGCCAACCACGGAATACAAACTCGTAATGAAACCAGAGATGTCCTTAAAGTCAAACCCTTTTGCTCGGTGTCCAATGCGTCAGGAACTATATTTTCTTTTTGTGAGATAGAGGAACCAATTGGATCTGATGAACTAATTCGATCTAAGTTTATATTGCTCTATGTATGGTGAAGTTTTCAAGAGAAAATGCCCGTGCCTGATGAATGTCTGCAACAATCTTAGAAACTTGTAGAAGGGTTTAAAAGCAGTTGAAGTTGATGAACTAAATGATTGCTTGTTATCCACATTTGACTTTGCATTGTTATCACGAATTAGAACAGAGACACAGATCACATTGCCTTTTAAGGAACGTCTTTGTACCTCTTCTTACAGTCCTTGCAGAGTAACATTAAGCTTGCACATAGATGTTTATCACACTTCATAAGTCGGATGTTGCTGAAGAGGTCTTAGACAGATAGGACGCTTATGTTAAATGCTAAGTAACCCACATGCTACGGTTAGAACAACTAGGCAAATAGTCTTATGCAAACAAATGCTGTAATACTATCAAAGACCATGAGCGAGTCTTGCCGACGCGGGTTTTTATCTTCAAGTACCTCTCAAAAGTGTAACATAAACCTGAACGCATGCTATTACAATATTTCGCCTGTGATTTATTTGAACTGAAACGTGAAATCCAATTTATGCTCAAAATACTATCGCGCTGCAATCGTACGCAAAAGAACGAGGTGCGCAATCTCATCTTTTTCGTGATACTATGACTTTTATCGTTCTTAAACTACCGATATATCAACGACACTAGATAATGCCATTTAAGATTACACTAATTAGTTTAACAACTAAGTGGCCGAACCACTTAATACTGCGTCACCTATGACACCACGAACCCAAAAGTAGAATATTCGATTTGACCATGCACATATAATTGCAACATTACTTCGTCTCAAGTTTTTTAAACCACTTACAAACGCGGTAAAATTCTCACTTCGGGTCTTTTGAAATATATCAAATGCTGGTAGTTCCAATATCAGGATGGTATATTTTTTTAATCGCTTTCAAAAGTTCAGTCAAGTGTCATAAGAGAATCGTATGCTACACATAAGTGGAGATTCCGAATGGTTCTACTCATATGAAAACTAAAACATTTCTTTGTTGATATTACATCGAACGCGCTTTGGCTGTGCTGTGAAAACGCTTAAGTGGCATGTAATAGAAGAACGTATTGGTATTCTCCATTTATTTCCCTGGTCAATGCAAAAACTTTTGTCACTTTATACTTAAATCACAGTCATATAGGGGTGTTGTACATAAAACTTACCAAGAACAATAAATATGGGTCTCGACCCTATTTTATATCAACATTCTCATGCAGAAAGTCTAAGGATAGTGAGCATGTTTGAATGTGTCTTAAGAGATACATTGTGTACCCCCGATATGACCATATAGTCTATGTCACAAAAACTGACACTATTCTTTTAGTTTATTAACAGAGTATTCAATACAGTTAATCCAATAAAAAAAAAAAACACATGTAAATTGTTTAACACATTGATTGTAGTCAAGTTCGAAACTTGAGCCTTCTCCCTACTATAACAGTAATAGAATACACGCTTCTTCCTGCATTTGACTTTAACCATATTGTGGATGACAGTTAATCAGTTAATGAGGACTTGTCGGATGATTGCTGTAGGCCAACGCAAACGTCCATTGAATATGATACGCATGCCTTCCCAAAGTATGACACTTGTGCCACTCAATACTTGCCCTATCTTTGATCCGATCTCATTTGGGTTATTTTCCCCCTTTGCATTTGGTCAATGACCGCTCCACCAATAGGATCGTGGAGAAGACAAACAAATTCATGGTTAGAGGGGACAATCATCGCACAAGGCAGTAAGGGTCACGCGCGATGGATATTAGATATCAGAGCAAAGGGGGTTGTAAACAGGAGCGTGCCATGAGTGAATGGATCATCTCGATCGGAAGTGGAACAAGAGTCAAATAACACGTAAAGTTGGTTGCCTTAGATCTAGAAATTGTTCTGCCAATATATGTAGCTACCTTGTATCAAATTTTAAAGAGTGGAAAATATCAGCGGCCCCTGACTTTTGAAGTGTTTTCTTTATAATAGTGCATGGAAGTAGTGCATGGAAAGGAACCAGGGGCGTTTATGAACTCCTACCCCTACGCAGACCAAAAACACAAATTTACAAAAATTACAAATAAGCAAAGACATTATAGTTAGGACAACCGTGATGATCATCAACCATTTTTTCTGAATTAACTCAAAAGCAAATCATAAAATTTAAATTATTTTAAAGTGAATTTATCTGCAATACCTGTTACCAGAACAATTGCAATTAGTGTATCTATTCCACCAGATCTTCAGGTTTTTTTTTAAATTTCGGGTTCAACACATCTCCTCAAAAGGCAAAACCTTAACCTTGGTATTTTTTTTTATTGAACCAGAAGTAAAGGGTTAAAGTTTTATTTAATAAGTGGATCCTGGGTTTCCTATCGCAATGCATTTTTACCGAAATTCATCCCACAATGCAACCAACGGGCGAGTGATAAATAAATAGGCATATATATTATATGGTGTTTTGGTCCTACGGTCATTTTTCTGTCATAAACTGGGAAAACGTAAATACATTTTACCAGGAAACTAGTTACTCATTGATTGCCTTGTAATTTTACGCCACAAAATGTGCGGTAGGGGTTTAAAGGAGGCGCACTAAACCGAGAGCGTGCATGGAGTAGTGATGCAATTATCTACTCTTACATCGTGGGTGCATTGTGGGATAGGAATTTCGGTACAAAATGTATTTCCGGTAGAAAACCCAGGATCCACGTATTGACATCATGATCATACCCGAATAAACTGAGGTCACGTATTGTACCGTTTACACTTTTTTGGCAAAGTGTGCTTTAAAAACTTCCAACAATAAACAAAAACAAACAAATTAACCCTTTCCTTCCTAGTTGATGCTGTAATACAACACATTAAGCAGTTGTTTCGGAGACGGGCTTCTCAAACGACATTACGGGAAACCATTAACAATACTCCTCTACAACACGCATGTTTGGACTCATTTTAATACATTCTATTATTCGAAATTGGTCAGAAAAATGTATTAATTTTGACATTTTTTAAAATCAAAATTTTGAAAAGTTTGATCTCAGAGCGGCTATACTCATCTGCGGGGCCGAAAGGCTTAAAACCATAACGCATATTATGATTGTTACGTTTCTGGGCTCCGTTCGTGAAACTCAGACGTAAATCAACGTGCATACTATGCCATGCCTGAGTGCACCAATTTATCCAAAGCACTCTGTAACGGGTGTAAAAAGGTCTATTATGTAGTACATACGCATGATTATACTAGCACTACTTTCGGCCTCGGTCACTGTATATTACACTATCAGCAGAGGTCGCGAATCGACCTTCGACCTCGCTCCTCAGGCTTCGGCTCGGTCGTCGGCCTCGCCGTCTTGGGCCACATAGTGCGGCTAGAGTATACACGTAGGGTTTATACGCATGAGTTTGGCGAACGGACCCCTGGTTTTGAAATAGTGCAATAGGGACGCTGTATCTTTATACTTCATGTACATTACTGTATATTGCTTTTGTGATGAATAAAAATTTATGTTTGGTTTTAAAGAGACACTGGCACATTTGAATGAAGTGCGCCCTCGCGAATTTTCAAAATTGATATATTGGCACGGTTGTAAAGCTTTTATATACATTAGCCCTCACCTGAAATGTTTAAGACCAAATCAGCTCCCTTATGGGTAAGCAGAACGATTTTCATAATTAGTGTCCCAGCGACATGTATTCAGCAGACGACGGAAATGGCGTTTAACTCAAGAAAACACACGCCAGAGACTGATTCCCATGGCATGAACCATGTTTGACCGGTCTGCGACCTTTGTGGTTTTAATATCAATGAGTACAAGTCTATGATATTCATGTAATAGCCATATTTGTTGATTAAAGTTACGGCAAACTTAAAAGTTGGCCTTCAAATTACCTGGATGTCTTTAGCCTCTTTTTAATGTCCCTATCTGTTTTGGGGTATGTTATTTTTATATGTAAAATATATCTATATTCTTCCAATGGCCTATGTCATTTGCGATCAAATTGAAGAAATTTCATATTTTGTGAAAATGTGCCAGTGTCGCTTAAAAGTTACAAAGGGTCTTTCAGACTTCACATCCTCTAGCAAAGTGTTGGAAAATGTTAAGAAACTGTCAAATCTAAGGTAAAATTGACAAAAAGTAAAAAAAAAAAAAAAAATAAAAAAATAGAACTCTGCGTTGGAACTAATTTAAGAGGCAAACAAACATGATTGATAAAAAATTTTCATAAATGTTGTTGTTGAGTAATTACTAATTTTTATCCTACTCCCACAAGAATTTTTCGACTTAGAGAAGAAGTCAAAACTCATCAATGTTTTATGCTCCAGCCTATTGTCTGTTCTGGCTAAATGGGATAGAGAGGTGTAGAGTTCCAAAGTAAAACATATAGTCAGCAAATTAGTCGCTTCTTTAGTTACAAATTGACATTTAAAATTAGAGCCGTTTTGTAAATAAAACGAATGACAATAAATTTAGTGGTGTGCAACCTTCGTGTAGAATTGTATTCAAGCAAACACACGAAAACACGCAATGGACATTTTATTGGCACCGTTTTTTTGACCAAAATGAAGATCGAACTACCTGGTTTTTCGACTGAAAACCAGGTTTCTCGGTCGATAAATTGGTTTTTTGATTGAAAAAAACAGTTTATCAAACAACCTCGATTTGAAAATCAAGTGTTTTCGATCGAAAAACCAGGTAATCGACGACAAACCATGTTGATCTGTTTTATTGTGCAAAATACTTGCCATAGGAGTGCTCTTAAGCTAGCTTGGATATGGATTATCAATGCGTGTGTTTTAAAACACTGCGTGCAAGACTAAATATGTGAAATACGAATGAATTTTTATAAATCCAAATGTAAGACATGTTGCAAGCAGCCAAATGTCCCTTTTTGCATTTGAGATAGGATCTTCCAAATTTGAAAATAAAGGCAAAAGAAAACTAGCAATTATATTGAAAATTCAAGATATGCGGAATATTCAATAGACCACGATGAGGAAGAGTCATTACAACGAAAAAATAAATACAAACAGAACAATCAAGGAACCATGATTTATATGAATGGTCTTGGCAGACAGAGGGACACCAAACCAACACACTAATAGAGTAGCCAACACGAATACAAACCCATAATGAAACAGAGATGTCTTAAAAGTCAAACCCTTTTGCTCGGTGTCCAATGCGTCAGGAAAAACTATATTTTATTTTGTGAGATAGAGGAACAATTGGATCTATGAACTAATTCGATATAAGTTATATTGCTCTATGTATGGTGAAGTTTTCAAGAGAAAATGCCCGTGCCTGATGAATGTCTGCAACAATCTTAGAAACTGTAGAAGGGTTTAAAGCAGTTAGTTGATGACCTAAATGATTGCTTGTTATCAAAATTGACTTGCATTGTTACACGAATTAGAACAGAGGACACAGATCACATTGCCTTTAAGGAACGTATGTGTACATCTTCTTACAGTCCTTGCCAGGTAACATTAAGCGTGCACCGAGATGTTATCACCACTTCATAGGCGGAGGTGCTGAAGAGGTCTTAGACAGATAGGACGCTTATGTTAAATGCTAAGTAACCCACATGCTACGGTTAGAACAACTAGGCAATAGTCTTTGCAAAAATGCTGTAATACTATCAAAGACCATGAGCGAGTCGTGGCCGACGCGGGTTTTGTCTTCAAGTACCTCTCAAAGTGTAACATAAACCTGAACGCATGCTCGTACATATTTCGCCTGTGATTTATTTGAAACTGAAAACGTGCAATCCCAATTTATCTCAAAATACTATCGCGCTGCCATCGACGCAAAAGAACGAGGTGAGCAATCTCATCTTTTTCGTGATACTATGACTTTTATCGTTCTTAAAATACCGATATATCAACGGGACACCAGATAAGGCCATTTAAGATTACACTAATTAGGTTAACAACTAAATGCCGAACACTAATACTCGTCACCTATGACCCCACGAACCCAAAAAGTAAGAATATTTCGATTTGACAATGTAAAATTATAATGCACATTATTCGTCTCAAGGTTTTTACCCTTACCCACGCGTAAAATTCCCACTTTCGGGTTCTTTGAAATATATCAAATGCTGTAGTTCACAATATAAGGATGGTAGATTTTTGTATCGCTTGCATAAAGTGCAGTCCAAGTGTCAAAGGAATCGGATGCGCACAATAGTGAGATTTCCGAATGGTTTTTACTCATATGAAAACTAAACCATTCTTTGTTGCTGACATTGAACGCGCTTCGCGGTGCTGTTGAAACAGCTTAGTTAGGGCATGTAGATAGAAGAACGTATTGGATGCTCATTTATTTCCATGTCAATGCAAAAATCTTTGTCACTTTATACTGAATACGTCATATAGGGTGTGGGACATAAAACTTACAAGAACATTAAAATGGGTCTCGTAAACCTATTATATCAACATCTCAGTGCTAGAAAAGATAAGGATAGTGAGCAGGTGTGACATGTGTCGTACGAGATAATGTGTACCCAGATATGACCATATAGTCTATGTCACAAAAACTGACAATATTCTTTTAGTTTATTAACAGAGTATTCAATACAGTAATTCAATCAAAAACACCTGTAACAAAGTGTTTAAACATTGGATTGTAGTCAAGGTTCGAAATTGAGCCTTCTCCCTACTATATTCGTAATAGAATTACACGCTTCTTCATGCATTTGACTTTAACTATTGTGGATGACAGTTAATCAGTAATGAGGAACTGTCGGATGATTGCTGTAGGCCAACGCAAACGTCCATTGAATATGATACGCATGCCTTCCAAAGTATGACACTTGTGCCATCAATGACTTGCCCTATCTGTGATCCGATTTCATTGGGTTATTTTCCCCTTTGCATGTTGTCAATGACCGCTCCACCAATAGGATTCGTGGAGAAGAAACAAATTCATGGTAGAGGGACAATCATCGCACAAAGGCAGTAAGGGTCACGCGCAATGGATATTAGATATCAGAGCAAAAGGGGGTTGTAAACAGGAGCGTGCCATGAGTGAATGGATCATCTCGATCGGAAGTGGAACAAGAGTCAAAGAACACGTAAAGTTGGTTGCATTAGATCTAGAAAATGTTTGCCATATATGTAGCTACCCTTGTATCAATATTTAAAGAGTGGAAAAATATCAGCGGCCCCTGACTTTTGAAGTGTTTTATTTATAATAGTGCATGGAAGTAGTGCATGGAAAGGAAACAGGGGCGTTTCTGAACTATACCCCTACGCCAAGACCAAAAAACACAAATTTACAAAAATTACAATAAGCAAAGACATTATAGGTTCGACAACGTGATGATATCAACATTTTTTCTGAATAACTCAAAAGCAATAATGAATTTGAATTATTAAAGTGAATTTCATCGGCAATAAATGTACCAGAAACAATTGCAAATTAGTGTTTATTCCCCAGATCTTCAGGGTTTTTTTTAAAATTGCGGTATCAACACATCTCCTCCAAATGCAACCCATTCACCTTGTATTTTGTTTTATTGAACCAGAAGAAGTAACAGTTTTTATTATAAGTGGATCCGGTTTCCTTCGCAATTCATTTTTTACGAAATTCCTATCCCCAATGCACACGATGTACGAGTAGATAAATAAATAGCGCATATTATATATTCTATGGTGTTTGTGTCCTACGGTCATTTTAGTCATAAACTGTGCGAAAACCGTACATACATTTTACCAGTAACTAGTCTCTTGATTGCCTGTAATTTTACCACCCACAAAATGTGCGCGTAGTTAAAGGAGGCGCACTAAAACGCGAGCGTGCAGGGAGTGATGAATATCTACTCGTACATCGTTGGTGCATGGTGGGATAGGAATTTCGGTTAAAAATGATTTCCGGTAGGAAACCCCGGATCCACGTATTGACATCCTGCTTTCATACCCGATAAAATGAAGGTAGTATTGTACCAGGTACACTTTTTGCAAAGAATGTCGCTTTAAAAACTTCAACAATGAAAACAACAACAAAAATGTAACCTTTCCTTCCTAGTTGATGCTGCATTTTACATACAACACATAAGTCAGTTGTTCGGAGACGGCGGGGTTCTCAAACGAAATTACGGTGAAAAAACCATTAAAAAAATACTCCTCTAAGATTAGGCTAGTTTGGACTCATTTTAATAAATTTGTATGTATTCCGAAAGGTCAGAAAATGTATAATTTTGGACATTTTTAAAATTCAAAATTAAAGTTTGATCTCAGAGCGGCTATACTCATCGCGGGGGCCGAAAGGCTTTAAAACCCATAAACGCATATTATGATTGTTTACGTTATGGGCTCCGTTCGTGAAAATCAGAAGTTAAATAACGTGATACTATGCCAGCCTGAGTGCACCAATTTATCCAAAGCACTCTGTACCGGGTGTAAAAGGTCTATTAGTAGTACTACGCATGAGTATACTAGCATACTTCGGCTCGGTCACTGTAATTCACTATCAGAAGAGGTCGCGAATCGACATTCGACCTCGATCATCAGGCTTCGGCCGTCGTCGGCATCGCGTCTTGGGCCACATAGTGCGGCTAGAGTAACAAGCTAGGTTTAACGCATGAGTTTGGCGGAACGGACCCCTGGTTTGAAATAGTGCAATAGGACGCTGTTTCCTTTATACTTCATGTACAGTACTGTATAGTTGCTTTTGTGATGAATAAAAATTTGTGTGGTTTTAAAGAGGACCACTGGAACATTTGAATGAAGTGCGCCCTCGCGAATTTCAAAATGATATATGCACGGTTGGTAAAGTTGTCTATACTTAGCCCTCACCTGAAATGTTACGACCAAATAAGCTCCCTTATGGGTAAAGCAGAACGATTTTCATAATTAGTGTCCCAGCGACATGTATTCAGCAGACGAAGGAAATGGCGTTTAACTCAAGAAAACACAGCCAGAGATGATTCCCATGGCATGAACCATGTTTGACGGTTGCGACCTTTGGGTTTTAATATCAATGAGTACAAGTCTATGCTATTCAGTAATAGACATATTTGTGATTAAAGTTACGCCAAACTTAACGGTGGCCTTCAAATTACCTGGAGGTCTTTAGCCTCTTGTATGTCCCTATCTGTTTTGGGGTATGTTATTTTTATATGTAAAATATATTCTATTAGACAACTCGATGCATCCCTCCCCACTTCCTTTTCCTCCCCCTACCTAAGAGTCTTCCCGCGCTTGCTTTTGCAGCCTATCCCTTCACACCGCCTCGAGCCCTCCATCCCTATCGGCTCAACACCCCCCCATCACCAACACACTTTCTCCATTCCACTCCACCCCCCTCTATGTTCTTCCCAAACTTGTCATTCCCCCCTACCCCCTCCTTCTCCCTCCTCCACGCTACTACCCCCTGCGATCCTCTCTCCTCACGCCTTCCGGTCCCCTCCTCGTTTCTCCTCGCTATTTACCCCTCTTTCTCCCCCCGCCTCCGACAAACTGCATTCTCCCCACGATAACTACCATACTGACCGACCACACCTTTCATCTGGTCCCATCCTCCTCCTGACCCTCCTCAGCGCATCTTTATAGCGTCTGCACCCTCTCGCATCCTTCCCCCCTCTAGACTTCTCCCTCCCCGTCCCCCCTCTCAACAACGATCATTCCAAACCCATCCCCGGGATTTCTTTCCCTCTCCCTTCTCTCCCAACCACCTTCTAACTCCCCATCCCCGCTTCCCTCTTCAACATACCTCCCTACACAGACAATTTATCTGTGTACCATAGCCTCACGCCCCCTCCTTTTTTCCTCGGCCCCACTCCCTATTATCACCCAGAAATTCCCCCTTCTTTTTGTTTCTTCTCATTTTGCAACCAATCCCATCTTTATCAACCCCCTCCCAATCTCTTCTTCAAGACGTCCTCATCTTCTCACCTACCCAACCCAAACCCTCTATTACCTCTGAATATCTTCCTAACCTTGCTTTCTCCTAACCACTCTTCCGACGCACATTAAACACATTCTCCATACCTCACCAATCACTAAACTTATTACATCTCTACCCCTCCCTCCTGCCGCACCGCCTACTCCCCCTTTCCTTACTCTGCCATCCTCTCACTACGCTCTTAGCTAACCTCTCATCGTCACATTCCACCATCCCTCTTACTCTCCTCCCCATCACCAACCTCTCCTCCTTCTCCACTCCTTCACCACCCTTTGCTAACTCCCATTACCCGATTCTCATCCCTTCTTTGCGACCGTTCTCCCCCCCCCCCCTCGTGCACCATCTCCTTACTCGTATGGTCTGCATTCACATCCTTCAACCTACCTACCACCCCCAGCTCTCTGCTCTCGTTCCTTCTTTTTTTTTTTTCTTCAATGGCCTAGTCTTTGCGATCAAATTGAAGAAAATTTCATTTTTGTGAAAATGTGCAGTGTCGCATAAAAGTTCAAAGGGGCTTTCAGACTTCAACATCCTCTAGGAAGTGTTGGAAAATGTAAGAAATGTCAAAATCTAAGGTAAAATTGACAAAAAGTACAAAAAATAAAAAATAAAAAAATAGAATCTGCGGTCAGTTGGAACTAATTTAAGAGGCAAACAAACATGATTGATAAAAAATTTTCATAAATGTTGGTGTTGAGTAATTACTAATTTGTATCCTACTCCCACAAGAATTTTTCGACTTAGAGAAGAAGTCAAAACCTTCAATGTTTTATGCTCCAGCCTATTGTCTGTTCTGGCTTAAATGGGATAGAAGAGGTGTAGATTCCAAAGTAAAAATATAGTCGCAAATTAGTCGCTTCTTAGTTACAAATTGACATTTAAAATGTGGTGTGCCAACCTTCGGTAGAATTGTAATTCAGGCAAACACACGAAAAACAAGCAATGGAACCTTTTAGTGGCACCGTTTTTTGACAAATGAAATCGAAAACCCTGTTTTGCCGGAAACAGGAGGGAGGGAATATTGTCTATATCTAGATATCACTTGGCTTAAGCTTTTTGTTTTGAACTTCTTGCCATCTATTTTTATTTTTATTTTCTTCCATTAAACACATTATTCGAAATGGTTTTTTTTTTTTTCGTTGGAATACCAATGTCCGCATAAAACCCTAACATTGAATTTTATAAACCGTCCATCAATATGGTCATTCAACATGGTAGGTCCAGACGAATTGAATTTTATCACAAATGCGAGGAGTCACAAGTGATAATGGGAACATGCCAAGCAATTTTGCAGGGTCTAATGTATAAGGATGTCCTGCCTCATCTCAACCATGCGTAATAAATTCATGGACACAAAAACAAATTTAAGAAAATAGTACAATCAAATTCGAACCATTAAGTACAATGGGTTGCCTTGATTAACGATTAGACAGGGAATTGAATGGATTGGTAACTGAAATCATTTTGTACAAGCCCCCAAAAAGCCGATTTAAAGAGAAATGGGCATATTTTGAAAAAGTGCGCCCTCAGGATTTTTCAAAATTGATATTTTTGTATCGTTATAAAGCTTTACCATTTGTAGCCCTAATTGAAATGAAGTCCAAATCAACTTCTCCATGTTTAAACAGAATGACTTTGTGTAAAACTCTGCCTCTTCCTGCACCACATTGTCTGTGACTTTTGTACTTATACTATCGTCAGGATCATCTGTTTTAGGAAAACGGTAGGTTTTGTTATAATCCGTGAGGAAGAACCCAACCTTATATACGGAATGGAGATGGGAGAAGAAACATCGTTCGAAATAAAGATGAAATTCTCCCGTTGCCTTGCCTTATAAATGCTAATTTTTTAAAATATGTTCTGGGGATTTTCAGAAACAAAATATTGCGTAGAAAGTAAACCCCATAGGTAATGCAAATTTTTGATAGCCATCGTAAAATGTATATCAATCAAATATTACAAACGTGCCATTGAATGTGTTCCGAGGATTTGCAGTTCAATCCCTGCCATTTTCTAGTCTCATTTGGGATAAGTGTGTCACTACAAAAACTTTTAAATCTTAAAACTACAACTACATGTACAAAACTTAATAATTTTGGTTTCACTAATTTCTATAAATCAAAGTATTTTTATAGCCTGCTGTGCTAAGGGTAAGTGAGCTTATACTCGTGAACTTGTAATACCCATTATTGCTCCAAACATGGAAAATGTGGGTATGAATGCATATTGAAATAGAAATAAATTAATCTGTGTAAATCTGAGCTTATCTGCACGGCTTCGTGGTGATTTTACAGTAAGGATTACGAACAATTATGCTAAGGCGTTCCCCATTATGACTTAAATCAAATCCATATGAATGGACATTGCTGGATGAAGGATTTTATACATTAGCTTTGTACAGAGTGGAAATAACTAATGCACAAGAATACACTTCTCACCATGCTAATAATTTGCGATATCGCTAATCCACATATGCGTGGGAGATAACGATGGGGAGAGAGGAGGGGGCGAGCTAGAGAAAGGGAGAGAGGGGAAGGGAGAATAAACCCACCAAACCGGTTGAAGTTTGACGCACAATAAATTATATATGAAAGAGAACGAGGACAGCGTGGACAAGCCATAGACAGCATATTTATTAGTTAATAAATTTAATAGGTTCAGTAGGCTATTATGCTACGTCCTCCATGTCCACATCATCTTAAGTTTTTCTATTGTTCTCTCTCGCTTTAAGAGGAGTTGTACAGTACAGTAGATTGAAATATTCTGCTATCTAAAATCTTAAATTTATTTATGTTCAAGTCCACTATGGACCACTGAATGACCATATTATGTTAGGTGACATTTCATAGTCCAAGAATTCAAAAACCTAGTGTCTAGTCAAAAGGCGGAAATAAATAAGTCATAGCTAACTTTTTAAGGATAGTATACAAATATTGACTGCTCGTGAGGGATATGGTGCAAAATAACTACCCGAGGTGACTGGAGACCGTGGGCCTATTTTTCCGAGACCGAAGGTCGAAGGAAAATACATCCCCCACGGTCTCCATTCACCGAGGGGATGTATTTTGCACCATTTCACGAATATAGAGCAGTCAATATTTGTTTTATATAACATATAAAAATAATTCTGTCATTTGAAAAACTTGCCAATACCAATGCAGGGAAAAAAGTTCCCATAAAAATGAAGCATTTCCCCGTGATGGGGGAAATAGTAGCTTTTATGGGAACTGTCCCTCTGTGAAATTTTGGGGAACTAGTCTCAAATAGTTTATGTCACATGATATAGCAGGGGCGGATTTAGAGGGGGCGCACCCGGCGCGCGCCCCCTCTATTTTTTGCAGAGCACAGGGCGCCGAGCGCCGCATAGAGCGGCAGGCGCACTGTAGATCTATAAACATGACTTTCTAACGCACATGGCGCCCTGTAGATCTCTAAAAATGACGGTGCAGGGCGTCGGCGGCCGTGTAGATCTAGCTTTTTGGGCGCCCTGAAAATTTGGCGCCCCCTCTATTGAGAATTCCTGGATCCGCCCCTGTATAGTATCCACCAATCAAATGACAGAATATTTTTATGTGTTATATATTTATAAGCAACATATCAAAAGCCCCCAAGTTTCCCCCTTGTGCCAATGGAGGAATAAGGGGTAAGGGTTATACAGGGTAAACAATTTAAAATGATTTGATTGATCTAAATCGTTGACTATTGTATTCTTCTAGTCTCACTGATTAAGAAAATGTACAGTTTGCCTAACCTTGGACCTCTAGGCTTAGGAATACAGGCCGAAATATTCACGGTCATCAAAATGATATAAAAATCTCATTTTTTAAAGGTATACCGGGGGAGGGACGAGGCTGTGGATTACGAAATGCCCTTTAATGCTTGCAAGGTCATTGAAATTGTGCGCTATTTTCTTTTTGTTAATTATCGCTACAGAAAATCACGATTTACGCTCTGACGTGTGCTCTTTTACTAAAGGATCCTGTTTCGAAGGTCAGGTTTCTCTCCAACTCTCCCTTCCCTATGACTTTGTCATTTTGCGGAGCGTGCGATATGTTTTTAAAAAATTTTCGATCTATAGATCAGAAAACTGATTTACAGTGATCCCTTAACAATTTTAGCTAGGATTACAGGAAATCCTATCCTGGTAAATTTCTTTGCGAAAAGTAGTAGTGCCTATGTACTATTATTGTGATCAATATAAGGAATATGATATTAGCAACATAATTCTAAATAATTGCATCAATTTGCATCACTGAGTAACGGGATGAAAGTGTGTCCATTTGTAAACGATAGTATATCTGGAGGTCAGAAGTAAAGAATACTGATTGTTATGATTGGAAATATGATGATGTAATTTAACTGGTATATTTTTTGTTGTTCACAAATTATGAATCTTTCCCGAGTGAAGAGACCCCGATAAGAAAAGAATTTGATTCGTCAACCTTTCATAAAGTTCGCACCCACTCCCTCCAAAATGAATGAAAAAACCTTTCTACGGGGGGGGGGGGCTCATATTTCAAATTTAACCTGCTATTACCGGTACTGCAAATGACTGATTCAGTTTGAATATCACCACGTTTTCCTCACAGTGTTAACAGAGTCCAGCGTGGGTTCAACTATAAAAGTTAATTTAGGTAACGTTTGCCCTGTGAATTGATTTTTTTATGTTAAATGTTAAAATTGGCTACAATTGTTTAACTGGGGTGTTTGGTTGTGTATTTATGGAATTCAAAAGAAGTGTTTAAGTTGCTGAATTCATTAAAACCACGGTCGTGCGCTATTGTTTTGTCTCTATTGTTTTTTATTGGAACATTGAAGGTAGGGTGAAGCTATAGTTTGGTTTAGAATCGGGATAAATGCAGAGACGTTAGATAATGTAGCGAGGTTGCGAAAACAAACCCATAACGTTTAACGCAAACGCCTGTCTATTGAAAATCTTGTCACAGTAGAGTGATTTTGAATAGTGAGCGTTGGAATAGGCGTTCGTGTTATACGTTTATGGGTTTTCGTAACCTCGCTAGTTGGGCGTACCTTTCGTTAGTGTTTATTTTCATACATTTGAAAGAAAATCGTCCATATTATGTGCAGCAAATAAAAGAAATTCTACTGAAGCTTACTGCTGCCTGTGAATAAGGGAAGGTGCTGTCCTTTTTGGTCTCCCTGCGTAGAACAAGAATAGGGATGTTTAGTTGTCGTATGCGTATACTTGTAGTGCTGCATAGATTTCTTTTGTTCGATCGAATCCATGAACAAAAGAATTCCACTTCCACGTACATGCGAAAGACATGTTCTTGCACGTGGAATGCACGTTGGCCCTATTCCACGTGCAAGTAAACGCTTCGCGCATGGCAACTAAACCGCACAGTGAGCCGCAACATTAGGGTGTACATCAGGCCCCCCATGCCCCTCCCCCCCCGCCTGCATTGCATAGGAGACTATGAAACTCACGCGTTTTATTACAAATGGTTTATATTACCCTCAAATTTCAAAATTTGATTAAAATATTATTTTCTAATTTTCTCAATTTTATTGAGAAAAGATTTCTCACGGTAAAAGTACTTTGTTGACTAATAAAAAGAGAAAGGGGATTCCTCAAGTGCTGTGTTGAGAGATGCACCTGTTGTTGACAAATAGACAGGTGATTGGGAATTTCCCAAGATGTAAACTTAGAAACTGAGTCAACTTGTTTTTGCTTTAAGATCAAAACATTGCACAATCTAGGTAATTCCCCCATAAAGTTATATATGTGAAGTGATGTAATTCAGATGATAATTTAGGTGAATTCCAATTGGTCAGCTAGTGTAAGGCTATGTTTATGCATGATGATGATGTAATGATTATTGTTAGAAAGGGGAATCTAGCTGTGTGAAGTTAAATAGGACTTGTGACTGAAGGACTGAGACCAGCAGTTGTAATCTGGAGCTATACAGTACAGTTAACTTATAGCTAGTTTTAATCTACAATAATGGATGATTTGAGTTCTACATCTAGTGCCAGGATTTAATACTTAATACTTTGGATGCCGCCGGAGCTTGATAGCTAAATTGTCTTTTAAGCCAAAGAGCTTCAGTTTTTGGAATCAAAAAGGGATTCCAGTTTGTGGTCCTATATGAGGACATAGCATAGCGACAGACTGGTGGTGGTATAATACCTGGATTTTATTATTGTGGAATATTAGTGTCGTCGAGGGACTTATTTAACCTTGTCGTCTTGAACTGCTGGACAAATGTTACCTTCAGGACTGAGAAGATTCCAATGGAATATTACCTGAGGATTTATAATTGTGACTTTGCATGCTGTCATTTTGAAGTCTTCGCTGTGAGGACATATCATCGTTGAACTGCAACACTTCTTTTGGACATTAAGTATCAGTCATATAAATTGTGTGTAATTTTACTATATACTACGTGAATCAAAAAAAATTGTGCAACGGTTGCAGATGACCTTGACCTTGATAAAGTCACTGAATCATATATTTGTTGTTGTTTTAATAAAGCAAATTTAATATACTTCCAAATGTTGAAAAAATGAAAGAAAACGATTAAAAAATAAGCCAGATATGACCAATTTTGTAAGCACACCCCTTTTTGCCTCCCTTCCAATGGATTTACCACAGTTAAGCAAAGAATACCTCAAAGTACGATACATGGGACCTGAATTAGGAAAGTAGTAATGATGAACCTGCTATTTTGTTTTTGCATCTAAAAAAAAGTCAGATCTCTTTCATTGATCTTCAAAAAGAAAAGTTCACACAAAATCTCAACCAATTAATCCTGATGGCTGTAAATGAAAAAGGGTTTCAAACTACTACTGTTAAATCAGGGATAGTAAAAGTTATGCAAATGTAAAGGCACTAAACTCTTGCCATATCTAAACAATGGGCAGATCTTGTTTCTGCTCTGCAACAGGTGAATTGGTGTTTGGATTGTCATATCAGTGCACAGTGTAATACATAAAAAAAAAAAATTCCAAATTAGTTGATTAATTCGTAGTTGAAATAATCAGAAAAATGTTAGCATTAAGATTGACAAAGGCATATGATATTGAATTGTAAATTGCCTCACAAACACAAGGTAATGTGTGTAATCCCATAGGAATGGCGAACAAAAAAAGAAAAAAAAAGGGGGTATGCTTACAAAAAATGGTCATATCTGGTTTATTATTAATGCTTTCTTCATTTTTCAAAAAGTTGGAAGGATACTAGATGGGTTTATAAAAACACAACAAATCTATGATATAGTGATTGTATTTAAAGTCAATCATCTTTAATTAATCCTTGCACAATTTTTTTTTGCTTCACGTAGTATGTAATGTTGTTTTGCGAACATACAAAATTCTTGAACAATTACAAATCATTAAAAATCTGTTGAATTCTAAAATTAAGATCACTTGTGCACGAGGCGCATTTATTAGTGTTTGAAATGTATGGTCTGACCTTAGACGCCTACAAGGCGTCATAAACACAAAACACACGAACCAACAAAACAAACAAAAATCGATGTTTTTTTGTTTTTTGATTTTTAAATTTTCTAACAAATATGGAGGCGTGCGTTGACGATGGAGGCTGGGGTCAAGGATACTTTTTAAAAATCAAAGTCAGAGTTCTGCCTGGGTTCAGAACCAAATGACCATGATAATCATTTTGCTAAAATTCAGCAGTGAAGTGAAGTGACCATGACTCCAGGGAAATAAAAAAAAAACCATAATTAATAAATATCGAAATAGGTCCCGATTTACCTAGGACCTTTCTGAGATTTTTTGCTTTTTTTATACCCATGTGGCTACAATTTGCGCGTTTTAGCCATAAAGCTGAGAGCAATAAACTTGAAATTAAATTTTTCCTGATTTTCTCTCAATCTCGGTTAGTATTCTTTGCTATCAATCATCCGATGCCTGTAAGTATACGCTACACTTAATTATTGCCTTTTCTCGATCCCCCATGTTATACGGGATATTGGCAATTTTCATCAAGATTGTTCTTGTAGTCAAATATTACAATTACAGAAAAAAGTAGCACTATAATGGTTGGTGAATAAAACAACCAATGTTCATGTATAGCAGCTGCATAGCATAACCTGTGGAACTACTTTTTCAGTGTTACTCTGACTTTATCACTAGCTGCTGGGTATTCATCGCTGGCAGCAATCGAATGCGCGCTAGCTGCAACTATCGCTATACACGTCGCTGCTGTACCCGGTTCGAACTGACACTGGCATTTTGGCACCGACAACGAAGACCCAGAGGGACATGGTAAAAACTTAAATTATTACGTACGTAAAGCCCATAATATTAGGGGTGGGCAAGTTACAACTTTTGTAAAAAAAGTTCATACTTGCCCACCCTAATAATATACTGGGCAATCGTAAGGAGCGTAGCGTTTTTATGACATCACTTCCGTCGCTGATTGGCAAAGCGACCGACGATATCTAATCGATAAATCGCTAGCATGTCCAAGCACTAGACGCAAGCCAGTTGACTTCAATTTAACGCAGTCGCTCCGACGCTTCAGTCCAGCGATTGCATGTTACGAGCGTTTTATCACCAGCGATTTCAACGTCACACTCTACGACTGCTTGTATATCATGGCCTTTGATAATACGAAAGAACGTAATATTATCAAGTACAACGTAATAATTATTACTTACGTAAGTAATGTAATCATGGAAGAAAGAGATAAGAAGGAACCACAACGACCCACTTGACGTTTGAACGATCTATCTGCCGCCCCATAATTGCAATTGTTATTCATATTCTCTCAAGTCGCCCTTCCGAGGATAATCCTATTCAGATTTTCTGGCTTGAGAAAATTCTCAGTTCGTGGTTGTTTCTTCATTGCGAAGTAAATACTCAAACATAATTATGGCCGCATCCATGGAAACCGATAAACACGCCGGGGGGGGGGGTGGATTTTGCTCGGGAACACATGCTCGTTCCGAAAACAAAGAGGGACTAGCTGCAAATGCGGAACTACCGCTAGGGGTATCAAATTCAAATTAATCAAGTTCTAGTCCAACTGGGGGTACAAATTCAGTTGTGATTGTGACTGGTTCAATGATACAAATAGGAAAAAATAACCTAACATATTAGCAAAATAACCCTAAGTGTGTATATTTCTTGCAGTAGCACAAGTGTCATTTTACTTGTATATTGGCTATTTAAAATGTGTATCTTTTTTCATGTATTGAGAATAGGTCCCGCAAGGGGTATAATCTCACTGTAAATTACCTTCAATCTTCAATCAATTTTATTTGTTCATCATAGAATAGACCTATATCAAAACAATATGATAAATAAATTATGTAAATAATGCAGTACAGTGAAAAAATTTGCATACAAGTAAAGACGTTTATAATACATTATAAGTGGAATTTCAAAAGAGAGTATATAACTGAGATAATACTAGTGGAAAATATATTTAAAATAGCACAGCAACCTTTCTTGGATGTCATATTACTGCTGTGCCGTTAGGTGTATATTTTCACTGAAAACTAGTATAATTTCCACCAAAGTTGGTCCAATTAGGGGCCGGGTATATTTTAACTGAAAATTGGTCCCGTTAGGGTCACTTTCAGAACCCCTGGAACGAGCATGGGTGCCCAACGAAAATCCAAGACGCCCCCCCGGTTCAAATTTTGTCAAACTTTCATCCTTTATATTTCACACTGGGCAGTCTTGGGCAGTCAAGCTGAACGAATAACGATGTACATTAACTTCTTATATAACGAAATCAACAACAAATACACACCGGAGACAGCCGGAACATGTTGTAATATGCAATATACGTTTACACTTTTACGTGTTCGGATATAGAGTTTTCAAATTATTCTAAAGTAGTGATTGCTCGCCAATCATCGATTGAGGCAGAGGGATTATGATCAAAGGGTGGCTGTTGAATCCCCTTCCTTTTGTGCGGGTGAATGGATAAACAGATTAAAATCGGATTGTGGAAGTCGCACAAACGAACTTCTTCACAACATTGTTAGATCATACTAAAAAGCGCGCTACTGCTTAATATAATTAACCTTGGTGGGTCATTTGTATAGCTTATACCAAAGCACAGAAAAGGTCAAAACAGATTCGCCCTGGGCCAAAAAATTCAAGTTACATTTCATTCTATAATAATTTCTTAGACACGTAGTACAATTTGTGTATGAAAGAGACGAAGTCCATAGTAGCGGAAAATGTCAGTTGGTTTAGTACTTGAATCGTATTTTGCTGTTGACGTGGGAATATGCACAAGGTTAAAAATTACACTTCACAAAATATTCCCATCCATGACATTGTTCCCATTATACTGTTTGCTAGTTCCGATATTCCGTGTGTGTTCATCCAATTCACATGGGCTATCGGAACCTCGTGCCACAGCGCATTGCTATTTCCGGGTTTCCACTGAATGTACATGCATGACACGAGGCAAAAGGTTTAAGAATGGTTGGAATAGATCACACCACATGATTATGAATGGTGTTGTTGTGACGTCGTAATTAACACGTCGTGCCTCGATTTGTTGTGGTTTCAGAAGTCTTTGACGTGTGTATCGCAATGGAGTAGAGGTTCCCGGCTTGGAAAACCTAGACTACCTTTATAACTATGTTGGAGTGAAGTGTCCGGTAAAAAAGTTTTTGTCGGGTCGCTAAGGACCCGACTATAGAAACCGCTGCTCTCAAAATGCGAAGGAGTCTATTTATATAGCTGAAGGTGTCATCATTAAATGTTTCTTAATGAAATGATTACGTACTACTATTAATTTGGAAGTTTTAGTTTGGGTGTTGTAATGCGATGCAAATTTCAGACAAAGAATAACATTGCAGTTGAATGGGCCTTAATAAAGCATTTCTGATTTAGTCTCTGGGAAGACTTGCTTTTTGATGGGAGTTGCGAGTTTGGTTTTTTTAAAAACGTTGCAGGATAGATAAAGGGTGACGAGTAGTAACAAATAGGAGAGTTTATAAGTAAGAAAATGATCAGGGCACGTAGAGTTATACTACGTAAATGATTGAAGCTCTTTACCATATGTGTTGATGTTATTTAAGACGAAGTTTAGGTAAACCTCTTATTGAAAAGACAGGAAGGTGTAAACCTACATGAAATTTAAGCTTAGAATTTGAGGATTCAGTTTAAACACATTTTGCGCCATTGGGCGTCGTTTTTTTTTCTATTTTCGTTATTGAAAATGATAGGAAGGGGTGAACTATGTTAAATTAAAGGATTTATAACTTGGGGATTCAGTTTTTTAACACATTTGCGCCCAATTGGGCCAGTTTTTCTATTTTCTTTATGTGAAATGGCCTGGGACGGTGTAACCTTATGTTAAATTAAAGCTTAACTTGGGGATTCAGTTTTAACAACATTTTGTGCCAATTGGGCGTTTTTTTCTCTTTTCTTTATTTGAAATGATAGGAAGCATAACCTATGTTAAATTAAGCTATAATGGGGATTTTTTTTCCCGAGTTTTAACACATTTTGCGCCATTGGGTGTTTTCCTATTTCTTTATTTGAAATGACAGGAAGGGGTAACCTATGTTAAATTAAAGTTCAACTTGGGGATTCAGTTTAACACATTGCGCCCAATTGGGCGTTTTTTCTATTTCTTTCTTTGAAAGTGACAGGAAGGTGAACTATGTAATTAAAGCTTATAATTGGAGGATTCAGTTTTAACACATTTTGCGCCCCAATGGCGTTTTGTCTATTTCTTTATTTGAAAGGAGGAAGGTTGTACCCATTTACATTAAAAGCTTAGAACGAGTGAGATCAAATGTCACACCCAAGGTCAAAGGTCCAACGGGAGATCAAGTTGTAAACTAGGTGATTGGTTCTAATGCAATCTTAGGCTCATGTATCAAACATCTCTTTAATTCAGTTATCAGATTTCTTTGTATACATGGTTTTCTTACTAAAGTGCACTTAAAACTAGAAAACCCATCTACTCCTTTAAATGCTTTTTAAATGTTGTTCTTATTTCCTGGTAAATTATGCCTGGTGGCGACCGACACAGTTTTTTTTAAATATTGTTTCGTGAGTCGTTGTGGTTCTTCTTATCTCTCTCTCCATGATGTAAGGTTACGTTACGTACATGGTAATTCGCGTGCCTATGTAATCATTTATTTACCAAGTCCCTTCTGGGTCTTCGTAATTACATGAAATAAGGAGTTATAATAATAATTATTAGACCTAGGCAAACGAACAACTGTTCTCAGAAGCACCAACTCGCATAAAAACGTACTTTAGTGTATTTGTTTTTTTTTCGATCTTTGAGGGATTTGAGGTTTGCCTTTTTTTTATCGTCGGAAAAATCGGCCAACATGGGCATAATAAAAAGACAAAAATCTCACCTTCAAATAAAAAAAACAACAACAAACGAAAACAAAATGTATGGTCCAAATCCACTGAAACCTCTCCGCTGTCACCAAATGATCATTTCAGTGTGGGTAGTTAGTTAAATTATGACGAAGATATCAAGGACTTCATAAGCGCACCGTTTGTGTCGGACTGCACAAAAAGTAATGGATTGGTTGGATTAGAAGCCATCTCTGAGGGTCAAACATATTACATCACGTGAAGTAGTGGTCCAAGGTGGCAAATCAAGGTGGGAGCAGAGATCACTTCTACTTTATGCATGGCTGCTATACTTGTCACACAAAATTAGCGGGAGAGGGAGACGCTTCCCAACTACAAAGTATGCATTTCTTCCAAAGTTTCCAAAATCTGCGAATATTGCAAAAAATTTTGCTAAAATTAGAAATATCGCCAAAAATGCGCATAATTCCAAAAATATATACGTTTTTACTACTAATTTGATGTTGCCTTACGTTGTAACGTATAGAACATGTAATAGCATAACTATATACTCAATACTGAGAAATTGAACAGTTTCTCCACTTGAATGGGGTAGGACCAACTACTTTGAAAAAGTACGGTTTTCATGTTTCATATCAGTTCAAACATTATGTTTGCTTCCGTAGACGACTGTTATGGTTATGATAAGATTTTAATACATGAAATAAAATATTTAACATTTTGAACTTTGGTAAGAATAACTATTGGCCGAGGAATACGTAGACGCTTTCCATGCTATTGTAGGGTAGTTGTCGCACAGAAAAAATAGCCATGTAAAATACGAACCCCACAACTAGAGCTTACAACAAATCTGTAATAAAGATAATCATTGCATCAGTGTTGAAAGTCCAGGCTTTACTTTCAATAATATTGTCTAGGGCGTTATGATATGTGAAATTCCTCGGTGTACCTTTAATATTTGGGTTTTTAGAAGTCTAAGATATATGCGAGGGTTTTATGAATGTGTAAGTCCGGTCCCTTCCATATATGTTTTTATTGATTACATTATGTTTGTATTGGCGAGAACGTATTTAGTCGCCACTACATTCGATAGGACGGAACGTTGGGATATGTCGCGAATGACATGAAAAAACGGTCGTATGTTAATGGCAAACAAAATGCAGAATTACAAAACTTTTTTGTTGATTATTTGTCCTTGTAGGATGATTCAGCAGCTTTACTCATTAATCAAAAGGAACGGTTATACCTGGAGCCTTGGTGTATGTAATTTCTATGACAACATCTTACGCGAGATATAGACTATTGTTGAACGATCGCCCCAATAATACGATGAACGAATTGCCACTTTCAATATCACTTTATTCGTTTATTAATGCTTGTAGTTTACTCATTTATCGCACGAATATTTGCATTCAATTTGTTTAGATTTTTTAACATTTGTGTGTTTTTTTTAATGTACCGTGTTATGGCGTTAATTAGTTGTTTAAGATCGCAATGATAAGGAGGTGCTTAAATAAATAAGATGGTACTTCCCGCAATGCACTTGATGAAATTCAAAAGGATTGTAATCTTCATGATAATACAATCGTGGATCTGGAGGCTTCGGAGCGGAGAGTGAATGCGATATCAATGCCATGTGTTTTACCAACACTGCGTGCAGACTAAATTGGAAATCATCTAACATTTTTATAGAGATTAAACTGAGCTCTGTGTGCAAGCAGCCAAAAGTCCCTTTTTGGCATTTGAGATAGTTCTTTCCAAATTTTTTGGAAAATTACCAGTGCAAATAAAATAGCAATTATATTGAAACTTCAAAGATATGGGGATATTTCAATAGACACGATATATGAGAGAGAGGAAAGGGGCGAAGAGTCATACAACGAAATAAAATACAAACAGAACAATAAATAGGGAACTCACATGATTTATATGACATGGTCGTGGCAAAAACAGAGGTACACCAACTAGAACCACTGAATAAGAGTAGCCAACAACGGAAGATAACTCCATAACGAACCAGAGATTTTTTACCTTTAAAGTCAAACAATTTCATCGGTGTCACATTATGCGTCAGGGCGACTATATTTTTTGTGAGATAGAGGCGGAACCATGGATCTGATGAAATGTAAGGGGATCGCAGTTCATGGCTCTATGCATAGTGAAGTTTTCAGAGAGAAGAAAATGACGGCCTGAGACTGTCTACAAAATCTTAGAGAAAAATTGTTAGAAAGCGTTTGCGGGGTTTTTTTAAAAAAAAGTTGAGGTTGATGACTCCAATGATCGACTTTGTTATCAACATTTGACTTGGCATTGTTATCACGATTAGAACATGAGACAAGATCTACCATTGAATAACGTAACATTTTTGTACCTCTTCTTACAGTCCTTGCAGAGTAAATTTAAGCTTGCACATAGATGTTTATCACACTTCATAGTCGGATGTTCCTGAAGAGGTCGCAGACAGAATAGGACGCTTGTGTTAAATGCTAAGTAACCCACATGCTACGGTGAACACAAAACTAGGCAAAGAGTGTTATGCACACAAATGGTTTTTTGTAAATACTTATAAAGACCTTGAGGCGAGTCTTGCCGACGCGGGTTTTTATATGCAAGCACCTCTCAAAAGTGTAACATAACCTGAAACGCATGCTATACATTTTCGCCGTGATTATTGTCAACTGAAACGTGAAATCCAATTTATGCTCAATTACCATCTCGCTGCACTCTACGCAAAAGAAACGAGGTGCGCATCTATCTTTTCGTGATTACGATGAATGTTATAGTTATTAACTACCGATCATTTCAATGGGACACCAGATGAATGCCATTAAAAGATACACTAAATTAGTTTAACAAAACTAAGTGGCGCGAACACTTAATTACCGCTCACCTATGGACACCACGATACCCAAAAAGTAGACATGATGGTGTTGTTCACGATGGAGTGTCGCATTATGTAAATTATGTTTATTAGTTTTGGCTATAGTGATGGGTTCGTTCAAGTGGGGGTTTTTACTACTTACATCCACTTTCGGGTCTTTTGAAAGGGATCAAATGACGACAGTCACAATTATAGGCTGGGTAGATTTTGTATCCGCTTTTTTCAAAAAGTGCAGGTCAAGTGTCAAAGAGCATCGGAAGATTGACACAATAAGTGAGATTTCCGAATGCTTTCTATCATATGAAAACAAACCATTTCTTGTTGATGGCATGGAACTCGCGTTTTGCTGTGCTGTTAGAAAGCAGCTTTAGCATGTAGATAGAAAGAGCGATATGTTGGATATTCCAAATGACCATTTCATTTCCATGTGTCAATGTAAATCATTGTAACGTATTACTGACATAACAGTCATATAGTTTTTTGTTACCTAAAATGCCAAGCACAATAAAAAATTCTCAGGGGAAGAAGGATGGTGAGCATGTTTGAATGAGCCTTAAAGATACCTGTGTACCCCGGTACTTACCGTACCAAGATTATGACCATTATAGGTCTATGTACAAAAAACTGACAATATTCTTTTAGTTTAATAATTATAAAAAAAAAAACGCTCAATTTAAAAAAAAAAAAAAAACCTGAGATGTTTAACAATTGTTGTAGTCAAGTTTCGAAACTTGAGCCTTCTCCATACTATAACAGTAATAGCATACACGCTTTCTCCTGCATTTGGACTTTCTTTAACACCTATTGTGGATGACAGTTAATGAGGACGGTCGGCGAGGATTGTGTAGGCCACGAAAACGCCATGAAATGTATGACGCATGCCTTCCCAAAGATTGACACTTGTGCCATCGACGACTTGCCCTTATCTTTGTATCCGATCTCATTGGGTTAGTTTCTCCCTTTGCATTTGGTCAATGAACTCCGCTTCACCCAATGGATCAGAAGAAGAACAAGCAAATTTTGAGGGGACAATCCTCGCACAAGGCAGTAAGGTCACGCGAAGGATATAGATATCAGAGCAAATGGGGGTTGTAAACAGGAGCAGCCATGAGTGAATGGATCATCTCGATCGGAAGTGGAACAAGAGTCAAATAACAGGTAAAGTGGTTGGCCGTCGATGTAGAAATGGTTCTCTCAATTATGTAGCTACCGTATCAAATTGAAAGAGGGAAAAATTATCAGCATGCCCATCACGTTTTTGTTTTGAAAGTAGTTTCTTATAAAGTATGTGGGTGAACAGGAACCAGGGGGCGTCCACCCATACTTAAGTTTTTAAAGTGGATTGATGATACACGCGAGGGGCCTTATCATCGCTGAAGCGAAGACGACAGAAATCGTATTTAAAACATTTTCGATAAAACGCCAAGTGTCATCAGGGTCGTCGTACGTCGGTAAAATTTGATCGACCTGTTGGAAACCGGGTATTAATGGTAAAACAAGTAGCGTACTGGTTGGATTACTAGATATTAATTAAACAATTTTGTTATTGATCTTTGTCGAAAAACGTTACTTAGTTTGCTTATTATGCTGTATGAGATCGTTTACACTTAAAATGTGAAATTGGCAAGCAAGGGAAAATCACCCTCCCCGCTCTCCCAAATTATGGGAGGGGAGTGGTGAGAGTCGAGTCGCTAACCTTTCACCAATGCGGCATAGGTTCCATTCCCGGTCGAGCCAGTGTCGTTGGAATTTGGTTGCCGATCCGTACTAGTCCTCGCAGGTTTTTCGCCGAGAACTTCGGTTTCTCCGCATATAAAATCGGATTCTTCCCATAAATCTTTCGCCGCTGTTTTGGAGGCGTCCCTTGAATTTAAGGCAAGCGCATATGTTCTGCCTGGCAATTCCTGAATATTATAAATAAAAAAATCGACCCGACAGAAATTAAAATGGGTGTACCCGACGAGGACAGCAAGCCTGAACATTTTTAAATGGTGGTGGAAATTGGCAGTTTTCCTGGGAATCACAAAACGAACTTTAAATTGCTAATGTTGGGAGTCTAGTGACCCTAACTCTCCAAAATAACGCTTTCTCCTAGATGTCTTATCAAACAAAAGATCTAAATTATATAAAAAATTTTTAAATAATCTAGAATAGATCGTCCACAAACTAACATAAATAGTTGGGGTGTTTATCTGAACCGTGACCAAAGTACGGATGTGTACCCTTGCACGTGTTCGACAATTGAGAAATAATGATTAGCTAATGGCATTCTGAACTGCTGCAAGGTATGATCTGACAGTGTGCCAGGGGGATTGGGATTAGCACATATATAAAACCGATGATAGGACGGTAATTGCATGTATGCTTTTCAAAGAAGCAGCCAGATGCAAATGGAATGATTACCATCCAAGGATGTTATATAGAAGGCTAACAGTTATGTGCAGGGTACCAGAGGGTGCGACATGTTGGCCATTTTTGCTCACCCTGTACACAATATTGACGTTGGTGTGTATTGGGTGCTTTGTTTAGCGCTAAGAGGGTTGTTGCTTTGAGGTGAAATGGTTATGTGTGTACGTCAATAGGTGATGGAACGGAGCCGCTAAGTAGCACGTGGGTAATGGGACATTGTTCCATGAGCCACAGACTATCGTCTTAGGACCCGAAACTCAGCCCACAGACTCTAGCTCTACACCATTATTGTCTGTGCGATTTCTAAAGCGCACTAACGTTGCTGATCTTCCTTGATCTAGATTTAGCGAGTGGAATAAACGGTGTGACCGCTTCGTCAAATTTGAAGGGTCCTCCCCGACACACAGACAAAAGGGTGGCCATTTGCAACGTTGTCAATGCCCCTGGGCTTGACAGGGCAAGTCAAACTGAAGATGACGAAGATAATATCATCACTCCTGCAAGTTCGCACTATATAAACATCCAAATTATTGCTATATAAGTTGATTTAGTATGTTTAACTATTTTAAAGTCCCGGTCAATTCTGCAATAAAATATTTTAGTACTCGTCCGTTTGAACCCCTAGTAGTACACAAATGCGAGTTGGGGTAGGGCATCTTTATATGGGAAACGTATGAGCTCATACAAAGCATTAAAAGAGAAGGAAGACGATAGAAGTAACTGAGGCGGGGTATTCATCGACTCGAGAAAGTATACACTGCAACAGTAGCAATGACACATCCAATGGGCAGAGTAAACTAACTGTAAAGATAGACGAAAGAAAATAAACGACGATTGCTACGATAACGCTCCCAGCCTTATAACCCTTGCATCGCCCCGAAGGCGGAGCAACAATAAACAAGAAGTTGTAAGCAATCAAGACCATCTAATCACGTGAGGAAGAATAAAAGGCCCTTCAAAACCTACCAATGGGTATTTTTGTTTCTCTCGTATGAATGGTTGTGTACATTCTAGAAACGGGATTTAATTTGAAGAGGTTTCTCTTAGGTAATAATTCTATGCATGTTGGTTTGCTGAATAGGTTGAATTGGAAAAAAAAAAGTCAGCAAAAATTGGAATCGGAAAGTAAATAAATAGACAATCGGGTACAATTTTAATGTACCAAAATCTCTGAATTAAAAGGTTTTGTATGCTGGTTTGTGAATTAAGTTAATATTCTCAATACTTTTTTGCACTTAAAACAAGGGAAATATGCAGTCCATTAATCTCTAACAGGCAGGTATTTAATAACGTTTAAATATCCAGTCAATGATCTTCAAATATCCACTCGTAAACTTCATAAAATTTGACTACGTTTTCCTGATAGAAAAAGTTAGCTTCGTTTTACATGTAAACCGGATCTTAATAAAACGAGCCGACTTAATTGCAATGCCATAAAGCGGTTTGTTTTTTTTTCTTTTTGGATATTTTAAGTGATTGGCAGAAAAACCTTATTGAAGAATTAATGCTGCAGAAGCTCGAACAGCTATTCTCCAATTACAACCGCATATCTGAAATTGTCTTTCTAAAAAATAAACACTTTTCACCACGAACTATTCACCGTGGACCCTTTACTTTTTCGCAATCAATAAAACCAGACAAATGGGATTATGGGCCACGTACTAGAAATTCAAAATAGGAGAAGAAACTATTTTTATTAAGCTGGCTCTATGGTAAGTATAACACAAGATTTTCGAGTGGGATATGTAGAAAATTTGTTTGAAAAAGAACGAAAAGTCGGTTCCTTCAACATTGCTTTTTCCTTTTTATCTCAAGTTTCGACATATGGCAGCGTAGTTGCTTCATCGATTGCGATGAAAATCGTACTATCAAATGTCCATTTATTCTATCGACTTTACTTGACATTGGAAGTTCTAGAATTATATAGCTGTGTCGGAAATCGAGTTTCCAATAATTCCCCCTGGTCGATTACCACATTTGCGTGGAGGTAGAAGGGAATTGACAAACACATAAATTTGTCCGGAAAAAAGTATGTACTCTCATATATTTTACATGTTCATAACCTTTCTTTAAATCGGTATGAGCACCGTGTTCAAATAAGTCAAAATAAACCGATTTTTTGGAAGATGTGCGTTAAAGAGGCCACTCTTGCGAATACACAAAGAATAAACAAGACATGACATTTGTTCATATAAAATAATGGCTCTAACCTTAATTTAAACGTTTACGGAGGCTTGTAATCGTGTTTCCACATCTATTTAGCGACTAACCAAATTGGGGTCTTTTATGTTCACAGTATAATAAATTAGTTTACATTACTTTGATACGCTCTTGTCTTGAAACGTTGAACATTATCAGCAAACAGCACACAAAGTTTAAGCAAGTAGCTGACTGGTATTCCCAGCAGCACACAACGTGACATATTTATTTGGAACACTTGAAAAGGGTGTTCCAGATAGGTTGTTCCAGTTACACTTTTTTGCAAAGAATGTCGCGTTAATAAACTTCAACAATAAACAAACAACCCTCTCCGTCCTAGTTGATGCTGCATACATTACAAATCATAAGTCAGTGGTTTTTGAAATGGCTTCTGAAACGACATACGGGAAGCCATTTAAAAACTACTCCTCTACGACTACGCATGTTTGGACTCATTTTAATTATTTTGCATGCTGATTCCGAAATTGGTCATTAAAATGTATTAATTTTGACATTTTTAAAATCAAAATTGAAAGATTGATCTCAGAGCGGCTATACTCATCTGCGGGGCCGAAAGGTTTAAAACCCTAACGCATATGATTGTTACGTTTCTGGGCTCCGTTCGTGAAACTCAGACGTAAATCAACGTGCATACTATGTCATGCCTGACTGGACCAATTTATCCAAAGCACTGTGTAACTGGTGTAAAAAGGTCTATTATGTAGGACATACGCATGAGTATACACGTAGGGTTACGCATGAGTTTGGCGAACGGACCTCTAGTTTTTGAAATAGTGCAATAGGGACGCTGTATCTTTCTACTTCATGTATTATGTTTGGTTTTAAAGAGACACTGGCACATTTGAAAAAGTGCGCCCTCGCGATTTTTCAAAATTGATTTTTGCACGGTTGTAAAGCTTTAAAGGTAGATCTAAGGCAACCTGAAATGTTTAAGACCAAATCAGCTCCCTTATGGGTAAGCAGAACGATTTTTATAATTAGTTTCGCCGACGACATTTATTCAGCAGACGATGGAAATGGAGTTTAACTCAAGAAAACACACGCCAGAGCCTGATTCCCATGGCATGAACCCTGTTTGACCGGTCTGCGATAGTAATAGACATATTTGTTGATTAAAGTTACGGCAAACTTCATGTTGGCCTTCAAAAAACCTGGATGTCTTTAGCCTCTTATTAATGTCCCTATCTGTTTTGGGGTATGTCATTTTTATATGTAAATTATATCTCTATTCTTCCAATGGCCTATGTCATTTGCGATCAAATTGAAGAAATTTCATATTTTGTGAAAATGTGCCAGTGTCGCTTTAAAGTTACAAAGGGGCTTTTAAACTTCACACCCACTGGCAAAGTGTTGGAAAATGTTAAGAAAGTGTCAAATCTAAGGTAAAATTGACAAAAGTAAAAAATAAAAACTAGAACTCTGCGTTGGAACTAATTTTAAGAGTCTAACAAACATGATTGATAAAAAATGTTCATTAATGTATATATTTATTAATCTTTCCCTGGAGATGGCCAGCGCACGATAGTGTTGAAAAAAAAAACCCATGTGCGCTTGGCCGGATTCGAACCGGCGACCTTCGTATTACATGCACGACGCTCTAACTTTTTTTTTTTTTTTTTTTTCACACGCCAGAGCCTGATTCCCATGCATGAAAACGTTTGAACGAGTCTGCGATAGTAATAAAATAGACATAATTTGTTGATTAAAGTTACGCAAACGTCATGTGGCCTTCAAAAACCTGGATATGATCTGTATTTCAGAATATATAATGTAAATATATGTTGGCCCGTCCATACCGCTCCGCTCCCCTTTCTTACATACAATATCCCCCCTACGACTCACCACCACCTATACACCTCACCCCACACAAGATTTTCTTTCTAACTATCCCTGCCGCTCTTATTTTCTTCACATCTCCCCTCCCATCCCCCCCCACTCTAACCCACAATCTCCCTCGCCTCCTTCATAGAACACATCATCCACCTCCTTCCTCTCCCTCTCCCTGTGTCCCCCCCCCCATCCCCCCCACCCCCCCACCTTTTCTTCTCCCCCAACCTCCCACCCTGGTTACTATGTCTTTTATATGTAAATATATCTTATTTCTTCCAATGCCATGTTCATCTGCGATCACATGAGAAATTTCATATTTTGTAAACTGTGCCAGTGTCGCTTTAAAGTTAACAAAGGGGCTTTTAAAACTCCCACCCACTGGCAAAGTGTTGGAAAAGGTTGAAGAAAGTGTCAAATCTAAGGGGTAAGTAAAATTACAAAGATACAAAAATAAAAACTAGAAACTCTGCGTTGGAACTAATTTTAAGCGTCCTACACACAACATGATGATAAAAACTGGTCATTAAATGTTGTTGTTGAGTAATTACTTAATTTGTATCCATCCCACAAGAATTTTTCGGACTTAGAGAAGAAGTCCAAAACTCATTCAATGTTTTTATGCCTCCAGGCCTATTGTCTTGTTCTGGTTTAAATGAGATAGAGAGGTGTAGAGTTCCTAAGTAAAAACATATAGTCAGCAACTTAGTCGCTTCTTTAGTTACAAATTGCCGTTTTAAATTAGAGCCATTTTGTAAATAAAACAGAAATGACCAATAATTAGTGATACGCAAATTCGGTATTTTATGGCACCGTTGTTTTTTTAACCAAAATGAAGAGTCGAAATACCTTTTTTGCCGGAGGAAACAGGAGGGAAGGGGGAATATTGTAGAATCTAGATATCACTTGGCTTATAGCTTTTGTTTTAATTTCATTGCCCTCTATTTTATTTTTATTCCGTTTTAAAACATTATCAAAATGGTTGGAATTACCAATGTCCGCATCAAACCACAATTGAATTATCACCGTCTATCAATATGGTTCATTCAACACTTGTGAGTCCAGACGAATTGAATTTTATCAGAAACGAGGGTTTAAAGTGATTATGGGAGATGCCAAGCAATTTGCATGGTCTAATGTATAAGATGTCTGCCTCATCTCATATTCCCTGTGTAAAAATTCATGGAAACAAAACAAATTTAAAAAAATCGTACAACCATTATAAGTACAATGGCGTTCCCTGATTAACAATTAGGACAGGGAATTATAAATGGATGTTAACTGAAATCAGTTTGTACAAGCCCAAAAAAAGCCGATTAAAGGGAGAAACAGGCATATTTTGAAAAAAGTGCGCCCTCAGGAGTTTTCAAATTGATATTTTGTATCGTTATAAAGCCTTTCTATGTTTAAACAGACATATGACGTTTGTATACAACTCTGCCTCTGCCGCATCACATTGTCCTGTGACCTTTGTACTTATACCATCCGTCGGATAATCTGTTTAGGAAAAAGGGAGGTTGTTATAAGCCCTTGAGGAAGGAACCCAACGTTATGTACGGAATTGGAGATGGGGAGAAAAGTATCGTTCGAAAATAAGTGATGAAACTTCTCCCATTGCCTTGCCTTATAAATGCCAATGCTCCCGGGTCAGAAAAGTTTTGTATTTGTCTTCCCGACTATATGTCTTAAGATATATCTATGGGATATTAACAAACGTGTTTTTAAAATATGTTCTGGGGATGTAAGAAACAAAAATATTGAGTAGCAATAGTAAACCCAAGGTAAGGCCAAAAATTTTTGATAGCCATCGTAAAATGTATATCAATGAAATATTACAAACGTGCCATTACATGTGTTCCGAGGATTTTCAGTTCAATCCCTACCATTTTCTAGTCTCACTTGCGGATAAGTGTGCTCCACTACAAAACTTTACATGCTTAAAACTACCAAATACATGCTACAAAACTTAATCTTTAGTTTCACTAATTTCTATAAATCAAAGTTTATTTTAAGCCTGCGTTGCTACAAGGGTAAGCGAGTTATGTACTCTGTAAACTTGTAATACCACATTATTGCTCCAAACATGTTAAAACATGTATGAATGCATATTGAATGAAATAGAAATAACTTATATTGGTAATATCTGAGTAATCTGCACGGATCGTGGCGATTTTACAGTAAGGATTACGAACAATTATGCTAAGGCGTCCTGACACTATGACTTCAATCAAAGCATATGAATCAACATTGCTTGGTTACGAAGGTTTGGATCATTAGCGTGGTACAGGGATAGTGGAAATACCGGAAATAACTAATGCACAAGAATACACTTCTCACCATACTAATAATTTGCGATATCGCTAATCCACATATGCGTGGGCGATAACGATGGGAAGAGGGACGAGGAGAGGAGGGGCGAAGCTTAGAGAAAGGGAGAAACGAGAGGGAAGGGAAATGGAGAGAAAATAAACCCAACCAACAAACAAACATAAACAAAAGAACAAATAAAATTATATATGAAAGAGGAATGAGGACAGCGTGGACAAGCCATATAGCAGATATTTATTAGTCTAATAAATTTAATAGGTTCAGTAGGCTGGCTTATTATGCTGACGTCCTCCAGTCCACATCTTCTTAAGTTTTTCATTGTTCTCTCTCGCTCGCTTTTAAGAGGAGTTGTATAGTACAGTAGTTTAAATATTTTTGCTATTAAATTTATATTTTCAATCCATATTACGCAATGAATGACCATGTTATGTTAGTGACATTTCAAATGCAAAATTTAAAAATCTGCCTAGCAAACGGCGGAAATAAATAAGTCAAAGCTAACTTTTTAAGGATAGTATACAATATTGACGGATTCAGAGGGACAAATGGTGCAAAATAACTACCCGAGGGGGCTGACTGGAGAACCGGGGCCTATTTTTCGAGATCGAAGGTCGCCGGAAAAAGTAGGCCCGCGGCCTCCCGTCACAGAGGGGAGATATTTTGCCTTATTTCACGAATATAGAGCAGTCAAAATTTTGTTTTATATAAATATAAAATATTTCTGGTCATTTGAAAAACTTGCCAATACCAATGCAGGGAAATATAGTTCCCATAAAAAAGAACATTTCCCCGTGATGGGGGGGACATAGTTAGCGTTTTATGGGAACTTTTTTCCTACTGTGAAATTTTGGGAACTAGCCTAAATATATGACATGATATAGTTCCACCAATCAAATGAGTGAGAAATTTTGATGTGTTATATTTGTGTTTATTTGTGTGAGAAGCACATTCAAAAGTCCCAAAGTTTAACTATTGTAATTCTTCGAATCTCTCTGATTAAAAATGTAAGTTTGCCTAACTTTGGACCTCTAGGTGTAGGGAATACAGGCCGAAATATTCAAGGTCATCAAAATGATATAAAAATCTGCAATTTGAAGGTTTATACCGGGGGACGGGCGGACGAGGCTGTGGATTACGAAATGCCCCTTAAGTTTGCAATGTCGTTGATGTGAAATGTCTAACTAGCTCTGGAAAATCTCAGCAAGCTGCGAAGTATAGCAACTTTGATTGGATATTGGAGATTGTCGTAAAGCATTCGCGAAAAATGCACTAACTCAAAACGACATGTTAATGTTTCTATCCCCAAAGAAAAGGTCACTGCACGCGAATTGTCCTGTGACCCGTGATCCGTTGGCGGGGGGCACACGACTGCCCCATATGACGCTAAGCAGTAGCACACGCAGTCAAGCAGAGATGACAAAACTCTAGTCTTTCTAAGAAAAAGGCATGTCCTCATTACAATACCGTATGTTGAAGTGACACCAATTCTATATTAGGTTTTAGCTGTGGCCAGCAAGTTTTATGACCAGTAGATCTTTAAGGAGTTTAGTAAACACTTTGTCGTTATTTAGGAGTTGGCATTTAAACCGGAGTGCATTGAGGGCATTTACTTATGTTGTGACATCCGTTTTTTTATCTGTCGTTTTATTAATCTGTAGTTTATTGTTATAGTTTTCTTATGGCAAGAGCACCCATTTTTGCTCAGGCATTATGGCTGGCATTCTCAAAGGGAGTCTAATTAAAGTTTGAAATCTTTTTTTTTCTTTCAATATACTGTGAAGGTGTACCGTAACGGGTGAGAAAATTATTATGCCGGAACGGCCAGATCAATGAGGAATGTTCTCACCCGTTATTTTAAACTTTTAGTATGTTGAAAGGAAAAAAAAGGTCCATTAATGTAGGACCCCTAACCCTGGTTTAAACCTGGACTAATGTTAGACTCCATCGCAGAATACCAGCCTAAGAGTATATGCAGAAGTTATATGTATTAGAAACTTGCACAAGTTAGTGCAGGTTTAGGAAAAAACTTGCTTGTATATCAAGAGGAGAGCGTTATTCTCTTTAAAATAAGTGAACAAAATAAGACCAACAAGAAATTACGAATATTATTGCTTCACCACCCCGAGACAACTTACCACAATTGGCACTGTTGGAAACTGTTACCAACCACTGATGAATTTGAGGAACGAAACAGGCATTGTATGATAAGTGCGCTAGTTTCTTTTTTGTTAATTATCGCTACAAAAACACGATTTACGCTTGACTGTTACTAAAAGCCTCGTATCTCTGACGTGTGCCTCTTTTACTTCTTAAGCAATAATGGCACATTTTTTGGAGAGGCGCCCCCAATTTTCAAAGTTGATATTTTGGCACAGTTACGTTGGAATTGTCTAGGAAACATACCTTGTGAACGAACGAGAATTCTAAGAAATTGGTATTTATCATAAAATAAGCGATTTGGGAATCTAGATTTGGGATCCAGATTGGACTTAACGGCAGAGCTGGGAAATGCTACTTTTATTCCGTCCATGATGAAATAGTGCCACCTCGAGAAGATAACTGCTAACTTGACTTTGGCCTTGTGAACCAATTAAAACATACGAATGGATGAGAAGTAAGTAGATACGTACATGGCGCCGTTTCCCGGCTATTTCACATGGAAGGCCATTTCCAGCAGCCGGTTTGAATTATGATCGGGATCCCCGATAATAATTGATTATAATTGACAAAATTCCTTCGCTTTGTAACACACAGACATTTACGAGCTTAACCATTCCAGGTTAGTTTACTAGCCCAGTTACCAATGCAACCATTTTAAAAATCTCAAGTGTTTTGACAATTGGGGGCGCTCTTCAAAAAATGTGCTAATATTGCTTAAAGGATCCCATTGAGGTCGGGGTTATATCCTATTTCACTCCCTATGACTTTGTTCATTTTGCGGAAAGTGCGATATGTTTTAAACATTTTCGAATCTATGGATCAGAAACTTGATTTACAGTGATCCCTTAACAATTTTAGCTAGGATTACAGGGAAATCCTATTTGGTAATTCTTTGGAAAAAGTAGTAGTGCCTAGGAACTTATTGTCATTCAATTATTATGACTATGATATTAGCAACAATAATTCAAAATAATTGCATCCATTTCTTCATGCGTGAAGCCGCGAAAGTGTTGTCATTGTAACGAAAGGAAGAATAAGATTATTTATGATGGAATATGCTTATGTAATTGTTTTCTAACCATGGCTGAATGGAAAACTTATGGGTATTGTTGTTGTTTTTGCAAAATTATGAAAATCTTCCCGAGCGAAGAGATCCTGATAAGAAGACTTTGATTCGTCAATCTTCATAAAGTTCGCACCCACTCCCTCCAAAACGAATAAATAAACTTGCTACGGTGGGCTCTTATTCAAATTTAACCTGCTATACGTACTGCCAAATGGCTGATTTTCGTTCGAATATCACCACGTTGTAGTCACCGTGTTAACAGAAATCCAGTGTTGGTTCAACAAGAAACAGTTAATTTAGGTAACGTTTGCCCTGTTAAATTGATTTTGTTTAACTATGTTAATGTTTTATACCCTAACTTTGCTCAATTGTTTTAACACAGTGTTATATTTATGAAATCAAAAGTGTATTATATTTGCCTGACATAATACCACTGTCGGCGCTATTGTTTGTCTCTATTTTTGTGTTGTTGTTTTTTATTTTGAACATTGAGAGGTAGGGTTGTTATAAGGCTATAGATTGCCTTTTAGAATCAGGATAAATGCAGAGACGTTTTAGATTAGTTAGCGAGGTTGCAAAAACCATAAAAGTATAACGCAAAACCGCATTAGTCTATTAAAAATCTTGTCACAGGAGAGTATTCTGAAGATAGGTGTTTTAGATAGGCGTTAGCGTTATACGCTTAGGGGTTTTCGTAACCTCGCTAGTTGGGCGTACATTTCGTTAGTGTTTATTTCATAACCATTTGTAAAGAAAATCGATCTAGTATTATGTGCAGCAAAAAAGAATTCTTACTGAGGACTTTCTGCCTCTGAATAAGGGAAGGTGCTGTCACATGTTTGAGTCCCTGAGAGACAAAGAATAGGGATGTTTAGTAGTCGTATGCGATGAGTATACTTGTAGTGAAAAAAGAATCGTTTGCTCGATCATTAGAACCAAATGATCCAAATTCCACGTACACGCGAAGGGCGTGTACTTGCACATACCACGTGCGAGGACACGCCTCGCGCATGGCAACTAAATCACACAGCGAGCCGCAAAATTTGTTCAGCATTAGATGTACATCACCCCCCTTCATGTATTGCGTATGAGATTACGAAAACTGCATTACTCCAGGGATATAACAAAAAACAGTAATTCAATAAATATCGCAATAGGTCGCCATTTACCATAGACACTTTCTGAGATTTTTGCTTTTTGCGTGCCCATGTGGCTACAATTTGCGCGTTTTAGCCATAAAGCTGAGAGCAATAAACTTGAAATTAATTTTTCCTGATTTTCTCTCAATTCAAAAGAGATTTCTATCTAGGTTATTATTCTTTGCTATCAATCACCCGATGCCTGTGAGTATACGCCACACTTAATGTCTTTTCTCGATCCCCCATGTTATACGGGATATTGGCAATTTTCATCAAGATTGTTCTTATAGTCGAAGATTACAGTTGAAGAAGAAATGTAGCATTCTAATGGTTGGTGAATAAAACAACCAATGTTTGTGCATAGCAGCTGCATACTATTACATGTGTAACTACTTTTCAGTGTTGCTACGACTTTATCACTAGCTGCTGGGTAATCATCGCTGGCAGCGATCGAATGCGCGCTAGCTGCAAATATCGCTATACACGTCGCTGCTGTACCCGGTTCGAACTGACACTGGCATTTTGGCACCGACTACGAAGACCCAGAGGGGACATGGTAAAAAATTAAATTATTACGTACGTAAATCCCATAATATACTGGGCAATCGTAAGATGCGTATCGTTTTTTTATGACATTACTTCCGTCGCTGATTGGCAAAGCGACCGACGATATCTAATCGATAAATCGCTGGCATGTCCAAGCGACTTGACACAAGTCAGTTGACTTCAATTTAACTCAGTCGCTCCGACGTTCCAGCGATTGCGTTGCGAGCGTTTTATCACCCGCGATTTCACCGTCACACTCTGCGACTGCTAGTATATCATGGCCTTTGATAATACGTATGAACGTAATATTATCATGTACCAACGTAATAATTATTGCGTACGTAAGTAATGTAATTACGTACATGCATGGTAATATCGCCTGCCTATTTAGTAATTTATTTTACCAAGTCCCCCCTGGGTCTTCATAATTACATGAAATAAGGAGTAATACTTATTAGACCTAGGCAAAATAAAATGTCTCAGAAGACCAATCACATAAAAAAATTGTGCATTTCGTTTTTTCAGATTTTGAGGATTTGAGGTTTGCTTTTTTTAGTCGTCGGAAAAAAGAAAATTCGGCTCAAAATTCAATAATAAAAACACAAAAATCTCGCATTCAACTAAAAAACAAACAAATAAACAAAACCAGAAACAAAAAATCTGCATTTTCGCATAGCTTTTTACTTTTTCTTTTTTGGTTATCGTGTACTATCTCCACCAACAAATTTAAAGGTTTTCGCAAAATTATTAGGAATATTCGCAAAAGTATTGTGAATAATCGCAAAATATTTAGAATATTCGCAAAAGTATTGCGAATATTTGCAAAAAATTGCTAATAATCACAATTACGAATATTCGCAAAAGTATTGCGATAATTTGCAGAAATAATTGTTTTAATTTTTTTGCCACTAATATGCTTCCTTACGTTTGAACGTATAGAACATATAATAACATAAATATATTTACTCAATACTGAAAAATTGAACATGTTTTTCCCCTTAATGTAGTACAACTACTTTGGAAAAAGTACAGGTTTTCCCATGTCTTATCAGTTCAAACATGTTTGCTTCCGTAGACGACTAGTATGGTTATGATAAGATTTTAATACGTGAAATAAATATTTAACATTTTACTTTTTGGTTCGCACAACTATTGGCCGATGAATACGTAGTAGCTTTCCATACTTTTGTAGTCTAGTGCCGCACAGAACAAATAACCATGTAAATTACGAATCTCACAACTGCACTTTTACTAACCAAATCTATAATAAAGATAATCATTGCATCGGTGTAAAAGTCGAGACTTTACTTTCAATATTTTTAGGGACATTAGATATGTGAAATTCCTCGGTGTACCTTTAATATTTTGTAGAAGTATAGATATATGGGAAGGGGTTATGAATGTGTAGTCCGTGTTCCCTTCCATATAATTTTTTTATCATACATATGTTTGAATTTGTGTGGAACGTATTTTATGTCGTCCTACATTCGATGCGCACGGAACGATGGATATTCGCGAATGACATGAAATAACGGTCGTATGCTTAGATTGAAAAAAATGCAGAATTATAAAACTTTTTTGTGATTAATTTGTCTTTGTAGGATGATTCAGCAGCTTTACTCATTAATCAAGAAGACGGTTCTACCTTGACCTTGGTCTTTGTAATTTCTATGACACCATCTTACGCGAGCTATATACTATAATCGTGATTATGGAAGAGTCCCCAATAGTACGATGAACGAATTCGTTTTACCGTTTTAATATTTCCACTTTCAATATACTTTATCCGTTTATTAACAATGCTTTTTTTCTTTCTTTAAAATAATATACGTTTATTCATTTATTCGCACGAATATTTTGCATTTCAATTTTTTTAAAACAATTTTTTAACATGGTGGCTTTTTCTTTGAATGTACCGTGTCTATGGCGTTTAAATTAGTTCGTCGGGTGTATTACATAGTGACGGATGTTGATTTTTTCTCATTTTTACGAAATTAAGGGAAATAGTACTAAATACCAAAATCTTCAAACATGTCAAATGCCGAACCTTGCAAGTACTTCATTAATTAATAATCTTAATTTAAAAACATTGAAATTTTGACGTATGTTGCATAACAGAGACTTTGATGTATTACATAGTGACGGATGTTGAACCCTCTGTCAAAAAAGTGTATACTTGATTTCCCACCAGGGCTTTTTAAATACTTTTGTTTGTAAATATTCTCATCTTAAATTTATAATTGACAAAAGCAAAATATGTAATTACTTTATAAATATCGATATTAATAGAAATTTATATTATATTTACAGTTCAAAGCGGTGAATCGCGGCAATCCACGCAACATCCGTCATTATGTAATAAACCAAATTGACCAGATTCGCGATGACGCACGTTGGTTTGACGGATGTTCAGAAAACGCCGATTGCTGTTTTCCATAATGACGGATGCTGAATAACGCTTTAGTATAGGGAAAATTCAACATCCGTCACTATGTCTTGAACATAATCGCCGATTTGCGTATTTTTTTTTTGTCTGACGGATATGATGGTTAAGTTTTCCAATGTATTACATCCATTTTATCAAGTAAGAATTCATGAATGTTAGCTAAAATAATTTCCAGTTGTTAATTTCGTTTCTTAATTGGATTTGATTGTTTGAATCCTATGTGGGGATGTGTACGGATTCTCTAGAGTTCGCGATTTTTCAAATGCGATTTTCTCAGAAACAAAAATTCGTATTTTGTTTATCATCCGTCACTATGTAATACACCCGACGAGTTGGTTAAATAGCAATGTATAAATGAGGTGCTCAAATAAAAAGAACGAACTTCCCGCAATGATGGCATTCAAGAGGATTGTAGTCTTATGATAATACAATCGTATGTATCTGGTGTTCTTCTTAAAGCTAGCGTGGATATTATATTATCAATGCATGTGTTTTAAAACACTGCGTGCTAGACTAAATTGTGAAACATCTGCACTATTTTTGTTTATAAATTAAAATGTAAGACCTGCGTGCAAGCAGCCAAAAGTCCCTTTTTGGCATTTTGAGATAGTATCTTCCAAATTTTGAAAATACAAGGCAAATGAAAATAGCAATTATATTGAAACTTCACAGATATGCGGATGTTTTCAATGGACCACGATGTATAAAAGAGGAAAGAGTCATACAACGAAAACAAATACAAACAGAACAATACAAGGAACCATGATTTATATGAATGGTCTTGGCAGACCAGAGACACCAAACCAAACCCACGAATAAGAGTAGCCAACAACGGAAGATAAACCCATAACGAAACTAGAGATGTCCTTAAAGTCAAACCATTTTGCTCGGTGTCCAATGCGTCAGTGAGATAGAGGAACCAATTGCATCTGATGAACTAATTCGATCTAAGTTCATATAGCTCTAAGTATGGTTCAAGAGAAAATGCCTGATAAATGTCTGCAACAATCTTAGAAACTTGTAGAAGGGTTTAAAAGCAGTTGAAGTTGATGACCTAAATGATTGCTTGTTATCAACATTTGACTTCGCATTATTATCTCGAATTAGAACAGAGACAAAGATCACATTGCCTTTTAACGAACGTCTCTGTACCTCTTGTTAAAGTGCTTGCAGAGCAACATTAAGCTTGCACATAGATGTTTATCACACTTCATAAGTTGGATGTTGCTGAAGAGGTCGTAGACAGATAGGACGCTTGTGTTAAATGCTAAGTAACCCACATGCTACGGTTAGAACAACTAGGCCAATAGTCTTATGCAAACAAATGCTGTAATACTATCAAAGACCATGAGCGAGTCTTGCCGACGCGGGTTTTTATCTTCAAGTACCTCTCAAAAGTGTAACATAAACCTGAACGCATGCTATTACAATATTTCGCCTGTGATTTATTTGAACTGAAACGTGAAATCCAATTTATGCTCAAAATACCATCTCGCTGCAATCGTACGCAAAAGAACGAGGTGCGCAATCTCATCTTTTTCGTGATACTATGACTTTTATCGTTCTTGAACTACCGATATATCAACGACACCAGATAATGCCATTAAGATTACACTAATTAGTTTAACAACTAAGTGGCCGAACCACTTAATACTGCGTCACCTATGACACCACGAACCCAAAAAGTAGAATATTTCGATTTGACCATGTAAATTATAATTGCACATTACTTCGTTTCAAGGTTTTTTACACTTACAAACGCGCTAAAATTATCACTTTCGGGTCTTTTGAAAAGGATCAAATGCCACAGTTCACATTATAAGGCTGGTAGATTTTTGTATCGCTTTCAAAAAGTGCAGTCAAGTGTCAAAGAGAATCGGATGCGCACAATAAGTGAGATTTCCGAATGGTTTTTACTCATATGAAAACTAAACCATTTCTTTGTTGATGGTACGGAATGCGCTTTGCTATGCTGTTTAAAGCAGCTTAAGTAGGCATGTACAGGGTGTCTCAGAAAGAACGTTACCCTCCAGAAACGGGAATTTTTGCTTACTTAATGAATTGTTATCCTTGTTTTAACTTTATATTATGAAAATATGTACTTTTTTTAACACATGCTGAAAATAAGAAAGCAAACGGTGAACAAATAATCAAACAATGACTATTTCCCTAAAAATGATGCAAACCTACTTTGTCCACGGCTAGCAATAGCACAGAAACATGTACATTGTATTTCCTATGGAATTGAGCACACGTAGTCCTCAGATTTAATTAATTTGTTCACATGTAATGCCTAAAAAGCACCTGAAACATGCACTTAATTTGTTCTTCAGAATGAAGTGACCTAAATCCCCTCACCCGTCTCCCATCATAATGCAAATATGAATTTGGTTAAGCACACTTTTCAAATAATGGCATTGGCGCGTGACTCCTACTATGGCATATTCTTGGGTTAAAGGACCATCGTTCATCGTGAATGGGGGTTAAAACGTTTTCCCAGTAAGATGGCAATCAAGGGGAACAGAGTAAAAATTCTGGAGCATGGCAAGACTCTAAAAAGGTGCAAGGAGAGAGATATGGTCGTCAAAGGACAATCAGCTGCAAATAATGCTGCAGTGCGTAGAGAACTGAACAATAACTCTAAAACCAGCAATGGACCTTGGAATTTGAGATTAAATTGACCAGGAGGGTCTTAAACATTAATGTCGCGGATATTTGCATCCATGGTTTCCTCTGCTAATACTAGCCGTGGACAAGTAATTTTGCATCATTTTGAGGGAAATAGGCATTGTTTGGTTATTTTTTCACCATTTTCTTTGTTGTTTTCACCATATGTTCATAAAAGTATATATTTTCATAATATAAAGCTAAAACAAGGATAAGAGTTCATTAAGTAAGTAAAATTTGCCGTTTTTGGAGGGTAACGTTCTTTCTGAGACACCCTGTAGATAGAAGAGCGTATTAGTATATTCCAAAGGACCATTTGTTTCCATGGTCTATGCATAATTATTGACACGTTATACTGAATAACAGTCATATAGAGTTTTTGTACTTAAACTTGCCAAGCACAATAAAATATGGGTCTCGTAAACCTATTTTATATCAACATTCTCAGTGCTAGAAAGCTAAGGATAGTGAGCATGTTTGAATGCGTCTTAAGAGATACATTGTGTACCCCCGGTACTTATGTACCAAGATATGACCATATAGTCTTTGTCACAAACACTGACAATATTCTTTCAGTTTACTAATAGAGCTCTAGAGTTTCCAATACAGTTCAATAATTCAATAAAAACACCTGTAAATTGTTTAACACATTGATTGTAGTCAAGTTCGAAACTTGAGCCTTCTCCCTACTATATCAGTAATAGAATACACGCTTCTTCCTGCATTTGACTTTAAACCATATTGTGGATGACAGTTAATCAGTTAATGAGGACTTGTCTAATGATTGCTGTAGGTCAACGCAAACGTCCATTGAATATGATACGCATGCCTTCCCAAAGTATGACACTTGTGCCACTCGACGACTTGCCCTATCTTTGATCCGATCTCATTTGGGTTATTTTCCCCCTTTGCATTTGCTCAATGACCGCTCCACCAATAGGATCATGAAGAAGACAAACAAATTCATGGTTAGAGGGGACAATCATCGCACAAGGCAGTAAGGGTCACGCGCAATGGATATTAGATATCAGAGCAAAAGGGGGTTGTAAACAGGAGCGTGCCATGAGTGAATGGATCATCTCGATCGGAAGTGGAACAAGAGTCAAATAACAGGTAAAGTGTTTGCCTTAGATCTAGAAATTGTTCTGCCAATATATGTAGCTACTTTGTATCAAATTTTAAAGAGTGGAAAATATCAGCGGCCCCTCACGTTTGAAGTGGTTGTTTTAAAGTACGTGTGTGGGAAGGAACCAGGGGCGTCCCAAACCATTTTTAAATTGATTGATGATACACGTAGGGCTTATCATCGCTGGAAGCGAAGACGACAAACATTTTCGATAAAATGCCAAGTGTCCCTCAGGGTCGTCCGTACGTCGGTAAATTTGCTGACCTGTTGGTAAACCGGTATTAATGTAAACAAGAGCTATAGTTGGATTATTAGAATTAATAAATATTTTGTTATTGATTTTGTCGAAAAACGTTACTTGTTGCTTATTATACTGTATGAGATACGTTTATCACTTAAAATGTGAAAATTGGCAAGCAAGGGAAAATCCCTTCTCCCCGCTCTCAAATTTATGGGAGGGCGAGTTGGTGTAGCGGTCGAGTCGCTCACCTTTCACCAATGCGGCATAGGTTCGATTCCCGGTCGAGCCAGTGTCGTATGTGAATTGGTTGCCGATCCAAACACGTCCTCGCAGGTTTTCTTCGAGAACTTCGGTTTCCTCCTGCATCTAAAATCGGACTTTTTCATATAAATCTTTCCTCGCGTCCCTTGAATTTAATGCATATATCAATATTGGGTTCTGCCTGGCAAATTCTGAATGTTATAAATCAAAATAAAAGATTTCGAACGGACAGAATTAAAATGGATATACCCGGCGATCCCAGCAAGCCTGAACATTTTTAAAATTGTGTCGGCAAATGGACAGTTTTCCTGGAATGCACCTTTAAATTGTAATGTATTGGGATGTCTATTGTTTGACCCTAACTCTCCTAAAATAACGCTTTCTCCTAGATGTCTATCAAAAAAAGATCTAAATTATATAAAATAATTTATAAATAATCTCATTAATAGGCTCTTCCACCAACTAACCTAAATAATTGCCCGGGAATAATTGGGAGTTTTATCTGAACCGTTGACCCAAGTACTGCATGTGTACCATATGCACGTGTTCGACATATTTAGAAATCATGTAGCTATGGCATTCTAGACCTGCTGCAAGGTATTGATCTGACAGGTGCCAGGTGGATTAGCACATATATACTACACCGATTGTATATGAGGTAATGCATGTATGATTTTCAAAAAGCATGCCAGATGCACAATGAATGATTACCATCAAGGATGTTATATAGACTGGATAACCAGTTCATGTGCAGTGTACCATGTAGGGTGCTGACATGTTGGCATTTTTGCGCACCCTGTACACAATATTGACGTTGTGTGTGTATTGGGTGCTTTGTTTTTAGTCTAAGAAGGTCGTTTGTGTGCTTTGAGGTGAAATGGTTAAGTGTGTACGTCAATAGGTGACTTGGAACTGAGCCGCTAAGTATCACGGGTAAGGCGCATTGTTCACCTGTAGCCAAGACTATCGCCTAGGACCCGAAACTTCAGCCCACAGACTCTAGCTCTACCCATTATGGTTTTGCGATTTCTAAAGCGCACTAACGTTGCTGATCTTCCTACTCTCTAAATGCAAAAGAGTGAATTTCACTCTTTTGGATTGACTACAGGGCCCACTCCAAAAAGAGTGAAATTTCATACCTTTATAAGTATACTTTTTGGGTCAAATTTTATCTTGATAATTGACAAAATGATATCATGTTATCATTTGTTAAATTATCAAGAGTACATTTGAACTAAAAAGTATTCTTTGAAAGCTGTGAAATTTCACTATTTTTAGAGTGGGCCTTGTAGTCACTCCAAAAAGAGTGAATTTATCCAAAGCACTGTGTAACTGATGTAAAAAGGTCTATTATGTAGGACATACGCATGAGTATACACGTAGGGTTACGCATGAGTTTGGCGAACGGACCCCTGGTTTTGAAATAGTGCAATAGGGACGCTGTATCTTTCTACTTCATGCATTATTTTAAAAAAAAGTGCGCCCTCGCGATTTTTCAAAATTGATATTTTTGCACAGTTGTAAAGCTTTTATATACATTAGCTCTCACTTGAAATGTTTAAGACCAAATCAGCTCCCTTATGGGTAAGCAGAACGATTTTTATAATTAATGTCGCCGGCGACAGTTATTCAGCAGACGACGGAAATGAAGTTTAACTCAAGAAAACACACGCCAGAGCCTGATTCCCATGGCATGAATCCTGTTTGACCGGTATGTGACCTTTGTGTTTTTAATATCAATGAGTATAAGTCTATGATATTCATGTAATAGACATATTTGTTGATTAAAGTTACGGCAAACTTAAAGTTGGCCTTCAAATTACGTGGATGTCTTTTAGCCTCTTATTAATGTCCCTATCTGTTTTGGGGTATGTTATTTTTATATGTAAATATATCTCTCTTCCCTGAGGAAGAACCAACCTTATATACGGAATGGAGATGGGAGAAGAAACATCGTTCGAAATAAAGATGAAATTCTCCTGTTGCCTTGCCTTATAAATGCTAATTGCTCCCTGGGTCAGAAAAGGTTTTGTATTTGTTTCCAATATATGTCTTAACAAACGTGTTTTTAAATATGTTCTTGGGATTTTCATAAACAAAATATTGCGTAGAAATTAAACCCCATAGCTAATACAAATTTTTGATAACCATCGTAAAATGTATATCAATGAAATATTACAAACGTGCCATTAAATGTGTTCCAAGGATTTTCACTTCAATCCCTACCATTTTCTAGTTTCACTTGAGATAAGTCTGTCAGTACAAAACCTTTTAAATCTTAAAATTACAACTACACATACAAAACTACTGTGACTTAATCCTTTAGGTTTCACTTATTTCTATGAAATGACGTATTTTTATAGCCTGCTGTAAGGGTAAGCATATACTCGTCAACTTATAATACCCATCGTTGCTCCAAGCATGGAAAACGTAGTTATGATTGCATATTGAAGTAGAAATAAATTAATCTGTGTAAATCTGAGCTAATCTGCACGGCTTCGTGGTGATTTGACAGTAAGGATTACGGACAGTTATGCTAAGACGTTCTGACACTATGACTTAAATCAAATCTATATCAATCAACAATCCTGGATAAAGGTTTTTATACATTAGCTTTGTAAAGAGTGGAAATAGCCAGGAAATAATTAATGCGCCAGTGTCAGAATCAACTGAAATTTTAGAAATAACCTTTTCTTGAGAATATCTTGTGAACCATAACTAAAAAAGAAGGTGTTAAGATTACAAAATGCAAAATTAAAGTGTAGAAAATTAGCAAAAATGGTAATAAAATCTTAGAAAAAATCATAAGGATAAGTCCATTATGCATATCTGAATAAAAACGAAAATCCATTTTGTCCACACTATACTATATTTTATCCACTAACAGTGTACATTAGGGTTGTGGTAGAGTCGAATGTTTTTTACAAAAATTAAACAGTTTACAAAGATGAACACCCTATTGTCCAATTGTTCTAACCACATCAATAACATGCACGTATTACTTGCACCTTATGAGTTCTTTATGGCTATTTGTATGCATTTATTTGTTGGTTGTAATTCCAATATTTTGGCCCCACATATCTTCACGTATTATTGCTGGCAATGGTCTTAATAAGATTACACTCTACTTAAAAGATCTGTGCAGAGGTATACTTACGAAGTGACCATATTTCTTATTATGAGAGTAAAATGAACCCGTTGCATTCTGGAAAATTCAAACCTACATGTACTCAGCCACACCATATAGTTATAAATAATGTTGGCATGGACTGTCAGATCTTTTAAGTTTTATTGATTCCAGCGTGGACATGGTGGACGAGTATACCTATAAAAAGGATATATAGAAGCGACATTTAAAGGGGGGTGGCCCGATATAAGGATATGAAGTTTTCATCTGATAGATTGGCCTTCACTCCAAAACCCCACCTGTAAAGTTTCGCGCCGATATTTAATCGTTTTGATACGAGAGCTACAAACGTGCTTTTTCTAAGCCCCATAGAGTACTGTGTAGAATTATATTGGTCGACCAAAATAGGGCACATTTTCGCTCATAACTTCCAAACCAAACAACCTTTGACTCTAAGATTTCACAGGGCAAATGAGAAAAATAGCAGCTTTCTTTGATACCAAAATGTTGACCACTTCCGGTAAAATCTGGGCTTCTGGGGACGAGGCTATTAGCGATCGGGCCATGGACCTTTAATATGTCCAATTGAGTTTGGGTTATATTTTAACCATTTAAGCTTACAATGTCTCAACACATTTGAATCAGTGTTTAAATCTTACCATTGTCGAGCTTAAAACAAAACAAACGTAACAGATTATGTCGATTTTAATTGTAGGGTTTCATCCATAATTAGAACTGAAGTCAAGTTGTGTTAGAGTGAAATAAGGCGCATTGCTCTGGGCCACTGGAAAACCTGGTCATTTCGAAATGTCAGTTTTGTTCCACATTCACCTATAATACTGCCCGTTCATTGTCTTTGCTAACGAATGATTCAAAACTGTGCTAACGATAGCAAACTAGACTAAGTTGTGGTCCCAGTTAGCCGCTAGCATTTGGAATTTCGGAGAGTGACCCTGTTTGACCCCTAGATAACCTTTCACCCAAAAATTTCTGAACAGCCTCACTTACCTCTTGCAATCACTGTGACCAAGACCATCTCAGATAGCACACCAAAACGGAGGAAACAGTTTTCAGGTTAAGGGAGTTTTGAACCCTAAATAATCCACTCAGATGGTCATTGCCCCCTGTATGTATGTGAGCTATAATTGTGACTGAGTTTGGTTATCATAGCAATATAATCAGCAGGGGAAGAACTATTTTTTAACAATTTTGACAAGAGCAACTTGTCGTGTGATTGCAAGAATGTCGTAAGTGAAATAGCTGCCATGTGATAGATTTGTGTGCTGCCATGTAATAGAATAACTCTATTTATCTTTACTTGAGTCAGTGGCTCTTGAAATTGTTCTTCAGGCGACACCGCGCCTTCTTCTTCAAGTTTGCGTATCCGCAAGTCATTGGTGATGGCTTGTGATGATGTCAGGATTTATTCAGCTGATTGAGCTGATCTAGAACCGCGTGTATCAATGGTACTGACGCTTCTACATGGACCGCTTTTTTGAGGATGGGGCGGATTGGGAATAGTCAGGGTTTTCACCCTGCTCTTATTCTAAACTGCTGGTGGTGACTGTACAGTTGTTTAATCGCTTTATCACTTGACCGACGGCTTAATGTTCCCCTCCGAAAGACGGTGTTGAAGTATAGACTTTCCCGAGCGGTCAGAACAATGATTTTCCTGGCAGAAAGTAGGAGACTTGGTAGAGACACTAAGTTCACACACAGTATATAGTTCTGATCACCATTTAATGCATGAATTTCGCCATATTTAGTAATCGTCCCATCATTGTTGATTCCAGTTATGATTTGATTATCCTACCAGAAAGTAGGAGACTTGGTAGAGACACTAAGTTCACACACAGTATATAGTTCTGATCACCATTTAATGCATGGATTTCGCCATATTTAGTAATCGTCCCATCATTGTTGATTCCAGTTATGATTTGATTATCCTACCAGAAAGTAGGAGACTCGGTAGAGACACCAAGTTCACACACAGTATATAGTTCTGATCACCATTTAATGCATGAATTTCGCCATATTTAGTAATCGTCCCCTCACTGTTGATTCCAGTTATGATTTGATTATCCTACCAGAAAGTAGGAGACTCGGTAGAGACACCAAGTTCACACACAGTATATAGTTCTGATCACCATTTAGAGAGACATAAGGAGATTTCCAGAAGAAGCGCCCCCAATTTTTGTCGAACCCCAGTTTTTTACATATTGGAATGCTTACCAATGTATTAGATTACACCTGAAATGAATAAGCCGAATACGCCGTCTTTATATAGTAAGATGATGATTTAGTACTTTCTGTCGTGCACTACAGATAGTGTTCTATGGGGACGATGACGATAGCAAAACAAGTTTGCGGTTTTCTTTTGTACTTATTTGTTCAATAAGCCTTCGAACGTTCTCGGTAGGTGGTCTACAACCGATTCCATGAAATTGGAGAGAAATTCGTATCCTCAAAAAAATCTCCTCCTGTCACTTTGATGCATGAATTTCGCCATATTTAGTAATCGTCCCATCAGTGTTGATTCCAGTTATGATTAAGAAGATTCCAAATTACAGCTCCCTTGATAATATATCAGCTCTTCATGAATTTCAAAATCCAACTTAAGTTCAAAATCTCTCCCGGACATAATTATATCTCAATCCTCCAATCAGATTGCGAGCTTCATTTCAAATCAAAGCAAGCCCGCTCGAGACTGGACAGTTTTGTTTTGGTTTTTTACAAATTCCCAAAATATTATAACAAGTCACCGTTAGTGCTCAAAGGATTAACTCACACTGTTCTATGGGCCATTTTAGTACACATTTCCTTCTACTAACCAAACGGCTGGACCGATTTAACTCAAAATTGTAATCAGATCTTAACATTGCAAACTAGAACTTAAATTTAAATTGAAATATTCTCGTATATACTCCGGTCACGTGTTCTCTCCCCCTAAAACTTCGCAATATTGAGAGTTCATGTTACTTTGGTTTTTTTTTTTTTTTTTTTTTGGGGGGGGGGGGGGGGGCTGACCAGGGGTGGATTAAGCCATATTTATAGGTGGGGCACTGGCCAGTAAAAGTAAAAATTGACTATATTACAGTCATGGCGACGTGCAAGTCGCAAAGGAGTGTGTGTGATAAAATCACGGAAAGTGTGTAGCTTGAATATCTCAACCGTGAAACTGAAACAAGGCGACACTTGAATCACTTGAATACACTTTGAAATGTCGATTTACATAAAATTAAGTTGATTTCAATTGGAGGGAATTTTCAATTGAAAGGGGCTTGTATGCTTTTCTTGTCGGCCACTTTATCATCAGCTCAGTGTTTGGACATGATTAAGATCATAAAGATAAAAATATTATAAGCCGTTTTCTTTTTAGATTTATAAGACAAAGTTGAAATTCAACATCGTAACAAAACAAAGCAACACAAAACAAAACAAATATAAAATAATTCCTATATTAACGTCTTATTTTAAAGGTACACTTAACACTACAATGCGCACAACTTCAACTTTATGAAGCCTGATACACTGTTCAAGCTAATACATTTGATAGTTTCTAATTTTACTTGTATTATTTTTATTTTTTTCAGTTTTTTAATTTTTTGTGTGTTGAATTATTTATTAAATCAGGCATAGCTTTATAAATACACATTAAAAAAATCATAAAAAACATTACACATTGACTATTAAAAAGCCCGCAGTTGGGACCTAGACGCAGGGATACACGACCAGAGCCGGTCCTTGGCAAGGAATAGAAAAAATGAAAAATGATGAAGTCAGGAAATGTGGATAAAATATTAACAACAAAGGGACACATTATTAAGTAAAACAGGCAGATTCAAATCTTAAAATAGGCCCGGTTCCAACACATTGGTTCGAAACTTGAGCAAAAGATACTAAAGGAGGTGGCACCAGAACGATTTTGCACACTTTATCCGCACAGTCTTGAGGAAAGTTGGTTTCGACATTTAACCAGTCTTTTGAGATTTTTTCAGGTTTCGGGATAATTCCTATACTAACCTATTTCAAGGGCGTCGATAAATTCAACATGGAGAACCCGGTCTTTTAAATCACTAACGAGGCTGGCATATTGCTGTTTTCTAAAGGTGAACTCTCAATATTAGGTTCAAAAGGAACCGTAAGTTCAATAGGGTAATCTTGTTGAGATTAGGCAAGACATCATAAAACAGGTCGCTGCGAAGATGGAAGATTTCAGAGGGAATAAGGAATTGTTGTACTTGTTTACCATGGATGACAGTAAGATGCAACAAAACTTGGGCCATCCTTAACATCGCAGCTTTGAAAAACAAATGGCAAGGAAGGACAAGACAGAATCGTCGCCGCCATGATACCGACCATGCTTCAGCATAACTGGCCAGCAGTAAGAATATGCTTGAGTGTTTGGCGATTACACAACCAAATGGGCATTTTGTATTTTAAAAATAGACGTTGACGCCATCTGTTTGTTGGCGAGTGTAGGGAGGGAGTCGGTTGACGCATTTACCACAAACTGGAGCCCCCTTAGGTAACTCGTAAATAATTTGCTTCATGCTGAAGCATGATTCCTGAACATTAACCATTTCAAGAAATGTGCCCTGAGCTATAAGGGTTTTGACTTTAGCATCCCACAATTGATCGAATTTCTTGAGGACTAAGCATTTCACTTTGGCTATAATACTGAATCTTGGGTTTTGATAGAGTCACCTGTTGTTGTGTTCCAATACTTTCATTTGTTTGAAAACTTTTAACACTGTTTTTAAAAACATTTCTTCTACTGTTTGTGACTTTAACCCCTAGCGCCACCCAGTAGATTTGCTTCATCAGCACCCAACATATTTATAGCTTTATGGTATAAGTCCGACTATATTGCACAATATAAAATTTGCGTTTTTTGAATCCATTTTCGCTGATTCCAGTTTGATAGCTAAGGCTTTTGACTCTGGGGTCAGAGATTGTTTAGATGCACAAAGAAGAAGAGCATGGCATTCTTTATATGAGTGAGAAATACTACGAATCTCGGGCTTGCCGGATGCAGACAAGGGGGGGGCCCCGATAAATAAAGTACCAGATTTAGGGATGCGCAGCCATTTCCGCAAATATGTATGACATAGGAGTCCAGGTTTTGTTAGTAGTCTGAAATCATTAAGTTCGTGTGAACTGTCACGTGATTACGAATTGCAGGAAGGAAATACTTCACGTAGATGGAAATGTGTATTCATTTCCATATGCAGCGGCATCGAGTTTTGGAGTTTCCCTGTGATCATGTTCTGGGCTTATGACGAAAGAGTTCGGCGGTTTCCTCTGCTTTAGGATGATTGCACCCAAGATATTTTGATAGCCTCATCACTGTGGCAATATTTGAGTCCCCGATTTTGAACGGGATAGGATTTTAAACTGCCACTAACGATTGATAAGGATCTACACTTCGATGGCTTTAGAGTGAGACCCAATGTGTTATTTTGTAGAATGAATGTTATTAATTATGCGCTGATGAGTATCACGCCTAATTCGATACCAAATTGAAGTCGTCCGCAAACGGGTTCACGATATCCCGAAGTTGTGAATCTTTGCTGAAATAGTACCTGTGTTTCTCTTCCGATGAATAACGAGGGAATGGATTATAAAACTCAGCAAAAATAACGGCGAAAGGGGGTCTCCCTGAAAAGACTACCCTTTGAACTTGACCACCTCGGACGACCAGTCCGGTGTTTTGTAACGACTTGACCTTTCAGGTGCGATACAAGTATGAATGTAATTGATATTTTCTGATGAAATGATTCTTTGTAATTTATTACTAATTAGAGAATGAGGAAATAGGAAATGCATCTTGTAAATCAAACCCACGTAAGATGGATAGCATCTATGATTAAACCTAGCGTGGCGAATTCACTCAGTGAAACGAAAGTGTGATCTAGGGTACCATTAAGACCCTTCAAAAATGCCTTTTGAAGCTCAAATACTAACAAACCACTATTTTGAGTTTAAAAGCATCAACCTTTCAGCCAAAAGCAGATCGGTTAAACGCTTGCCGATGGAGCGTAAGGGCTATCATCCTTGAGAATTACAGGATCAGTCAGTAGTAGAATGTGAGTTTATGAATCACGCTGACAAGGACTTCAGAGTCCAACCTTTGGTGGGGACACCCTGACTCTAGGATCTGTTTAAAGAGGGTTAGCATGAACATTATGGGTACAGGGAAGTTTCTTTAAATGGCCATACATGATGCCATCGGGGCCTGGAGCGGAGGTGGAGCTTTACAATTAAGAATTTACGGATATGATCGGCCTTATGGGTGGACATCAAAAGGATTTTGAAATTTTGGTCATCCGGATTCGGTACATTTAACCAAGAAAGTTGGAAATGGCATTGAGATCGCTGTCTTTGGCTATGCTGAGGTCTTAGGATAGTAATTAGCGGCAAACTCTTTAGTAAAGGTAGGAATGACAAGACACTGCCCTATAGTGCCCCTCGTACAATCCTTAGCGAACCGCCAAAAAGTTCTGTTGTGTTGTTTGTGACATTGAGTATTTTGTTATGAACTCTAACTGCCTTTTAGAACTCCGTCCGCATTTCGCACGTAGAACCTGGACCAAAAGCACGCTTGCGTAACTGGTTCTTCCAAGTACGGGATCTTACTTCACCTCTGGCTGCTCGGATCGTGTTTGATGTAAGTGTGCTGTTGTTTAGAATTTATGGGTGTTTGAAATTCCTCGCGACCAGAGATAAAAATTCATGCAAGGTAAAAGAAAATTTATCGGCAGTTCTTGGAGGTGGGATCTGATGTGAAGCAAGTTGGTGATGAAGAGGCTGCAAGAAAGTATTTAATTCATCGTTCAATAGGGACCAGTGGAATCGGTAATGTTGGGAATGCCAATTTACTCAGCGAAAGCTGGTACGTATATTGTATTAACAAAGCCCAGTGGATCCATCACGACACAGTTGTTATAGTATCCGGTATACTGCACTTGGATACTGGAATCACACCACTAATAAACTAGGTGTAGCAGACGACGTCAGTGTTGAGACAGTGTTGTCGTCCCAAATATGGCCCTTGCTAAATGAAGAGTCACAAAATGTTGATTAAATTGTGTCTTTAAATGAAATTTGAAATTAATATAATGTGTGGATAGTAAAAAATTGGGGTGGTAAAATTTTGCGGGTGGCCATTTTGTATAATTCTGAGGGTTTGGGGAAACTGTGAAATTTTAATTAATATTACATTAAACTAGGGTGACGTTTTGAAACAGCCAAATTTTTCGATTGTCTGTAACTAAAAAAATCAGCTTCATCATTATGACTTTTTCAATTTTTGAAGAGGTATGGTCTAATCTTCCCAAAAAATCCAGTTTGACATAACCAGTCGCTTTTAGCCGAGAAATTGACGTTAGGTGAGAGGTCATTTTGTACACAAGTCTATGGGAGGGATTGAGTGGTGTGATTCCAAATGGAAGCGGGTTACGAAACAATACACAAGATCAATAGTACGATAACTGTATGCACAGTACTACTCACGGTATACCATAAGGATAGGGTGATGTCTGGTGCGAGATAAGATCCACAAATACAGCAAAAGTGAATCTAATTTTCATTAACTATGACGATAGAGACAAGCTACAACACAGCTTACACGTTTATGAATGCAAAAATATGATGGCAACAGATGGTAAACGGCGCGAGTGCGATGCAAAATTTGCAAGAGGCGACAGAGCCGTGCACTCGGCAGCCATCAAGATAGTTTAGAATTTAGTAACAATTTCTATTTCCAAAAACTCAAAATTAAAAAAAAAACAGTGAGAAGATTAGCGTAATTCTCTTTGCGTGAACAAGAGGCCCTAGAAGTTCTAGCGCCCATATGACGAGCTAACCTTTTGAGTTCAGGATGATTAAAGATTTTCTGGGAGATTTATAAAGGCCTAATAAAACATATTACATGGGTAATAAGCACGTTAAATTAATTTCTAGCTAAAACTGTCTCCCGTTGTGTGAGGCCTACTTATTCCAAATTTTGATACGACCCGTAAACATGTGCCATTACATTACAGTCACATCCAGTTTCACTTTGACAATCATCACGTAAATTGCCCTGACCAAATAGGAAACAAGACATTTTTTGGCTTAAAAAAATTGCAAACAGAAACAATTTTTGTGTTATCATACTTCTAAATTGTCAAGAATAATGAGTCAAAAATAGGGGGTAAATTTTGTACAGGGGTCAAAATTAAAAGACGTATTAATTGTTTTGAACCTACACCAATTATCCATCTGGTCATGAGGATTAAAAAGGGATAGTGTGCCATATCTACGGTCATTATTTTTCAGGATTATAGGCTCGTAACGGTTCAAGGTCATCTGGGGTTAATCCTTTCAAGGGCCTCCTATTTTGACGAAAACGAGTCTCAAATTGTTTGTCTGGTCATATCCTAAACATAAATGCATATTGCCCTGCATTTGTCATTTTAGTAGATGGTAGCATTAATGACCCCATAAGGATATTGTAGACCAATATTATTTTGACCTCTAATTAAATAACCAAATGGTGAAATGAGTGCAACGTATTATATTCCTGGTCCTTGGGACTACATGAAGGAATTGGACCATTTTGAAAAAGAATGCGAGCATTCTGAAATTTTACCCGGATGACCTTGAACCTTATTGTATATAACTATAAACTTTAGCCCACAGATAGGGCAAACAATACATTTTTTATTCCTTAAGGGCATGGCCAAAATGTTGGTATAAAATTTCAGTACAATTTATACCTACTTTATATTTCCCTGTACAAAAACTTGCTCCTGCCAAATACCAATGTTCTGCTACCTTATAGTTCTAGACTTTGGCAGAGTTATTCTCTCATCTTTTACTAAGTATAACAACACCAAATTCGTTTCTTTTGCAAATATTTTGAGGTCACACCAATATTTTATTTTTCTCTGTAATTTTAAAGGATCCTTGGTGCTCAAATTTTGTTTTCAAACTAGTCTCTTGCTAATAAGTTAATATTTTGCAGACTAGGTACGTTTAAGGCACCCTTCTTTTCCCATAAACAGTTATAGTGTTCAAGATAAAACCGATGTGAAGGCCTATGTGACATGCAGATGTATACCTGATGATGGATGTGGATAGTGTCTGCCAAACGGCGAGAAAAATTCATTATCCACTCTACCCACAAACCCCAAATTAACCAATGAACATCAACCGTGGCACATTGATAGAACATGATGAGTCATGTGCTGTATACTTTTTGGACAGTTATGAATACTAATAAGGTATTTGCATATTTGCATATCAGTAACAAGTGTAGATATCTTAAACCTACCATACAGTGATAAACCAGAATCACCTAGTAAGGCCAAAATTCTGATATTTAGTTATTTCATGGTTATTGATGTCCGTAAATACGGGACGCTTCTGTGACAGGGGATACATATCTTGAACCAAGGTGTTTGATTTATTTTCTGTTCAACTTTCAGCTATTCCTGCAAGCGCCAAGGCTTGGTTGTATTCATATACACCACAATTTATTAGGTTTCAGATTTGTAACAAAAAATCAGTGTAGTTTGACAAAGTACCTGGAGGACGATTAGTCCCACCTAATTACAATTGGCGACTGCCAATGGCATGGATAAGGGGTTGTCTACTCATCCGGGTCACTTGTCGGTGCTTAGCCTTTATATGGCCCTCGTTTTTGTTTTGCAGTATCACTTCGCGACACACATTAACAAGGCGCATATGTCTAGCAAAACTCCGAAGATTATTTCATTGTGGGTAAAAACAAACCTGGCGTCACTCCCAAACAAACTTCAATTCATAAGCGCTTTGCATTCTTTATGACCCTTTTCTTGATGAAAGTGAAACAAATAGGCATTCCAAATGCGCATGTTTTTCCTAACTACACTCTAAATTTGCAACGGATAATGTAGTTATATTACAAATGATTGACTCATTGGTTGAACTCTAACTGTACTATGAAGGCAAAATAACTTTGAATAAATCTGTTATGTAAACTGCAATAAGTCATATATGTTTTATAAAATGACCCTTGGTGCCAGTTGGGTCAAAGTGAAGGCACATACTTTTCAGGTCTTATTATACAGATATATATCAACTGTATATGCCTTGCTGTTGGTTGTATTTTCGGACGCAACTATGTTATAAGTGACATTACACACAGTTGTCCAACAATCAAACACATCTTATTTGTATAAAGAGCTGAAAATTGGGGGTCTGCTAACAAGTTACAAGCATTTTCCCATAATCCAATTAACACCTCTGTCCGTTTTTATGAAGATTAAGATGTAACAGTGTTTGTAAACGAAAGATCCAATGTTTCTCTGCTTCAGAGAGTATTAGAGTAAAACAAATGTACGGTTGTTACCTAACTACTTATCCGTTGAGAAATTTCCAGCGTAGCGGCTTCACTTCCTAGTCTCCTGCTTTTACTTCAGGGTACAAAAGTGGTGCATTTGGGACCAGTTTTCACGGCGGCTATGGGAACGATTACTATGAACATGTCATAATATATTATGGCTAACTAAGGTTTAACGTCTGGTGCTAAATTATAATTTAAATGGGTATTCCCTTTTTCAATTTGAGTTTATTGGACAATAATAAGTCAATAATATAAAAAAAATAAGAATAACCCTATTTGCCACTTCTGACAACATTTCCAATTTAAGCGTTATGCTGGTGGCATTATCTGAAAAAGTTTGAAAATGGCGTATATCGCGTTTTGCATCAGTCTGAAAACTTCACTGTCACACAGTTTGGATTATTTTGGAATGGGATTGCAGAATGACAGTACGTAATGGGATGCAATGGGATGGTAGTATAGCAGCCCATTCCACCACCTTGGGCAAAAGAGTGTTAAGAGATGAGCCCCGTTCCGCTTGGAAAGACGCAAGTTATCTATTTATTATCAATCATATTAATAATAGCTGGTCTATTTACTTGCTGCAAAATATGAGAGGTTTCTACAATACACAATTGGTATTGGTGTCGTCGCGTCAATTATACAGGGTGTCCCCATGAATACAACCCCATAAAAACAGCCATTTTAAGTTAGTGGATAAAACTCAGCCATTTTAAAACCGATTGAATTTTTAAAGTTTGAATTGGTGTATCCATATATGCAGACATTAAAGAGCATGACATTTTTTGGACACACTGTACTGTTCGGAGACTCCCCTCTTGGCAACACAGAAAATATCTAAGGTTGAGAGGCTCGGATTAATTTTTATAAAAATAATTTATACATTTTTAACATCTTAATTTTTAAACTGATATAAGAATGAGTCTTCATTATTTCGCTTATGGGACGTAGAGTTTGATTGCCGCAACTGGATGAGAAATGAGTACTTGACCTACTACTAAATGAGTCCGTGAACCTTCAGAGTCATGGGGGACATAACTTTAAATTGTATAGCTATGAAGGCGTATAACACAAACACACATACACACAAACAAATATACAAACAAACCACACACACGCGCGCGCATTCAGGTGGATTGAGCTGCTGTCATGAATTTCATAGTGCTCTGATGGCCCATCTAGAGCCCATCTGTCAATTGTGTTCTCCATTGTGTGCCCGCATCATTCGTTTCATCACTATCCACAGAAGCCTGGTCTATAAAGTCAGGGTTTATTCCGTATATTTTTACGTACAAGCTAGGGCAGTCTAACATGGGAGACTCTCAGATCTCTTGCAAGTTAAAGACCACTAACTCATAGAGATAGATAAATAAAAGGATCAACTACCAACGGCCATTTCGATTCAACGACCTCTTTGGTGGACGGTTAAATGTTACCGCCCAAGACCATTACTACGTGAACATTGAGGGAGAAGTAGAGAACCGTCTTGTGGTCTCCCCTGTTAGTAACTGCTTGCAGTGAACCAATCTCTACGCCACCATACACTGTATTTCCATAACATCATTTCTTAAGTATATCCATATCATGACTAGATCTCAGCGCAGGCTTTTTGTAAGGTCTGCCTTGACTATAGCGTCATTGAATGTGGATGGTTTTTCTAATGCAAAAAGTAACATCATTGCTGATATGTGTAACAATCTCCAATGCGATATCCTATGTCTGCAGGAAACCCACAGAGGAACCGATAACCACCGCCCAACCATACCAGGAATCGCTCTTGCCATCGAGAGATCACATCGACAATATGGAAGTGCTATATATGTCAAAACAGGCACCATAGTAGAAGCAACCTAAATGTCTTATGACAACAACATCGAAGTCCTCACCATTGAGCTCAGCTCTGTCATAGTTATCATTCTACAAACCTCCATCAGTAGATTTCAAGCACCCTCAACTCAGCCTTGGGAACTCCACCAAACCTCACTTCTTTATTGGCGATTTCAACAGCCATAGTACCCAATGGGGCTACAATGAAACTAACAAAGACGGACAAGCTGTCGAAGAATGGATAGACAGTCAACATCTACGTCTCCTTCACGACCCTAAGCTGCCATCATCATTTCATAGTGCCCGCTGGAAGAGAGGTTACAACCCTGATCTAGCTATTGTTAGCAAAACCATCTCTATAACCTGTGTAGCAAGATTGTTCTGGATCCTGTTCCACTAACTCAACATCGACCAATTGATATCTAAGTCAACGCTGCAGTAAGACCAAATAAAGTGCCCTTTAAGCGTCGCTTTAACTATAGGAAAGCAGACTGGCAAGGATTCACTGATGATCTGGATCAGAACGTGAAGAGGGTTGCTCCAAAACCTCATAACCCATAACAAATTTGCCAAACCTGTGAACAAGGCTGCCCGGAGATTCATACCCAGAGGCTGTAGGACGGAATATATACCAGGCCTTTCAAAGGAATGTGCTAGAGAATATCAAGAGTATATCACCATGTTTGAAGCTGATCCTTTCTCGGCCAAAACAACTGCTAAAGTTGAGGAAGTTTCGGAGAGGATCTCCCAGGAAAAGATCAAAACATGGCATACAATCCACCGATATGACCCATAACAGCAAGAAAGCAAGGTCTACCATCCGAAAGCTCCGAGGGATCCAACAGAACCTCCGCAGCAGCCAAATGTCACACCCAACCAAGTTGCCCACCAACTGCTTTTAAATGGCAAGTGCAGCAAGAAGCCCAAGAAGATCAAATTAGACCGTAAGAGGTTTAGTGGCGGCCCTGGTTTCACTTGCCTCTTCAACATGGACGAATTGGAATCCAGTATTGCTAAACTTCAACCAGGGAAAGCAGTAGGTCTTGACAACATCTCAACTGAGCAGCTGAAAAACTTCGGCCCAGTAGCAAAGGAATGGCTTCTTGAGCTCTACAATTGCTGCCTTATTTCCCACAGGTTCCCAAAGATCTGGAGGAAAGCACATGTTATGGCACTCCTAAAGACTGGGAAAGATCCATCCAATCCCAAGAGCTATAGACCAATATCACTCCTCAGCAATACGTACAAGCTCTTTGAACGTCTCCTGCTCAACCGTATTGCACCTGTGATAGACGAACACCTTATACCAGAACAAGCAGGTTTCCGGCCAGGCAAATCAACAACAAGCCAAGTACTCAACCTAACTCAGCACATTTCACTAGTTATATTACGAAAGTGATGTAATTTCATGGTTGACATGGTAGACTGGTATGTTTTCTCAAATAAAACGGCATTTAAACAGCAAACTTGAGAAATTCACTTCGCACAAATTAATTTCACCTCTATTGGCCTATTATCAGCCGTACCGACTATAAAGCATCTTGCACTGCGTATTTTAATGCACTCTACGCTAGCGATTCATAACTAATTTGTTTTCTGGTCACCATATGTCGAAAATCGGGTCATTTGGTGAATTTATGTTGTATTTTGGCGCAATAATATTGTATTTGCTCCATGATAGTTTTAAATGTAAAAAGACATGCCCAAATTTGCCCGTTTTTCCATAGACTAGGTGAATTGGGTGGTGTGAGTGTGGTGTTTAACCTATAGGGCCGACTCATAGGAGAAAAACGCTCTTACCACTACGTTCACGGATGACTTGCAAACATAGAAGCGTTAGATTAAATCTGCAAGTGTAAGGTTCATACTTACAAATAGTCAAATTGATTTGCTTAAGATAATTTATAGTAGTCTGAGTTATGTTTCAATTATTTTATCCCCTGAGGATTAATCTTAAACATCTACCACTTCCCAATTATACTTATCCATATTTTGATATGTTAACTGATGTTGTGTGTATGCATTACACTTCTTTCTAAAAAAAAACAACATTCCACAAATTTTGTTATTAGTAGCGTCATGAAGTCGTTTATTTCATGTCGTAAACAATTCTCATGGTTCAGTGAACAAAGAACAAAGAAAATCAAAGTCGGTAAAATCATTATTAATGTGCGTATCTTCCATCTGTGTCAATAATTTCAAGGCGTCGTTGTCTCATTCTGTTGGTCACGTTTCGGATACAGCAGTCTGTTGATCTATTCAGTTCAAACGACGATAGCGGAATGTTCTAACCGTGGGGGTAGTTCAATCTCGCATGATTATTGGCGGCGCGTATTATTGAAATTATGAGCAACACTTTTATTGGGTGTAATAATTTGGGATAGAATATCGTATTCTTTGGTTTCAAATTCAACACTTTTCCCATCAGTTTTTTTTTATAAATTGTATAATTTCTTGCCGTTGAAATTTAAATATCCAACTAAATTTGGTATCAAAAATGTGTACATTTCTCTTCTAACATTTTTTAGATATTCTAAGAAGTATTGTAGGGCACTTTCTTCTTCATCTGTATGTGTGTATATAAAACGAACGAATTTTGAGATCAATTATTGACAATCCACTTCATTACGCTAAATTATGGATCATGTTCTTTCGTCATCATTTGGATGAATATCGATTGTGATAATGTATTATTCTATTAATTGATTTTGGGCGAATGATTTTGCTTTGGAATGTAACCAAGGATTTATTGATTACAATTGAGAGCACATAATGGTAAGGGTTGAAATGTCATGTTGTTGTTATGTCTGTTACTATTCTAAATTATTAATAATGTTGACAACAGAAAATTAATTAATTTCTGAGTTGTGAATTGTATGTCATGTTAACCATAAGGATAGACAAAAAGGACCTTTCATGCAACCATGGGTTCACACCATTTTTTTTTCTTGCCGTGAAGACAAGAATAAGAACCAGATATATTTTGTCCAACCGTGCAACATGGATGCCAACATTTTAGGATGTTTCTGATTTAATTTGAACAATAGATTGAAATAGATGGGTTATCCCTCGTGTAATATTTGCATGAAATCAAGAAAGAAACGAGCATTCCTGTTATTGTAAACGGCGTTACTAAAAAAAATAGACAAGGGTTTCGAAGTTGAATCATTTTCCTTTTTACATACACATACTATATATGATGTTGTTAGTTATTCAGAAATGTATAAAATGTAAAAAATAATAATGAGATAAGACAAGTTATATTTAAAAGGGTATGTTTTAATCTGTTTTAAGACTACCTGGACCGCACGGTTTGAGTTAATAGGGATTAAGGTTAGGATTAAGGTTAGGGTTAGGGTTAGGATAAGCATTTTTCCGAAGGCATATTCTTAAGAGCTAAATCCATCATCATCATCATCATCATCATCATCATCATCATCATCATCATCATCATCATCATCATCATCATTCATCATCATCATCATCATCATCATCATCATCATCATCATCATCATCATCATCATCACAATAATAATTATTGTATCATGTATTGTGTATGACATGAAGGAAATAAACTTGTATGTGATTCTGAAACTGATCTGAATCTAATTAATATGTATGTAACTTACTGCTATTATTAAACAAAAATGGCAATTAACGTGCATGGCCTCAGCTTTAAAGCAACAATAGCATATATTGTGTAGAGCGTAGATTCGTGCACAGCTGTGTTGGTAATTGCCTATTTAACTATACCTGTGACCGGTAATGCTCAAAAGTGTGCATGCGTCATTAAAGAAGGGATTTTGTTATTAGATTCGGAGATCCCCGATCCTAATTCAACGGCTGCACTGGAAATGCAAAATTTCTGTCAGTCCATTATGAAATAGCACAATCTCACGAAAATGATCCTAACTTGACTTGCGTGAATCAACGGAACAACTAATTAATGATCGCTGACACGTATATTGCGCTAGTTCCCGGCTATTTCATATTGGAATGATGTTTTAAGTGGAAATAAAAATTATTATTATAAGGGGATCCGATATGAAAATTGGGGCGTTTTTCAAGAAATTGCTGTTATTGCTTTAATATAAAACCAATTTTGTAGGTATTGGACACTCACTTGCTGAGATGAAAGCCACAAACAAATATATTTTGAGAAAGAAGTTAAGACATGACAATAATAAACTTTCCCAAAGTTTTTGACGTCGTTCACCACGACATGTTGCTCTCCCAATCACACACACATATGGTGTTCATATTAAGACACATGCCTGGATCAGTAGCTTCTTCAGGTGTCATATCCAAGGGGTTGTTGTCGGTGGCGTAAAGTTAGCCGCATCAAAAGTTATTTCTGGAGTCCCTCAGGGTATAGTGCTTGGACCGCTGGTTTTCTGACCTACATTAGCAATCCACATATCATCAGATTATTTGCTGGTAACTGTGCCCTTATCGTCTGATCACTAATTTTTGCAAGAGGACAAACACACCGGGAGTTTGGGAAAAGAAATGGCTCACGAAATTCATTCTTAAAGGCTGACTCTCAATTTTCAAACAAATCGTATTTTTCGCATATACATAATTCTTGTTCATATACTAATCACTGTGTGAAATAGCTAAGCTCAAATCGGAGTCCTTCATATAGAAAATTACAACTTTGTTATAAAATTCCGGATGCGGAATTTTTGTTTTACACAGTATCCAATGGCACTGTAATACATACAAAAATTTTTACTGCGTGAAAACGAAAAATCCGATACGTCTCAAACTTTGGAATTGAGCAATTTAGGTGACTATCTTTAGTTCCGGTTGACTATTTTCAATTAATGGACTAAAAATTATACTTCAAATCTCTGCGTCATACTTTAAAGGCTGACTCAGAGATTTCCCGATGAGGGCGCACACAATTTTCACACATATCGTGTTTTTTTGCATATATATAATGCTTGTCCATCTACTAATCACTGTGTGAAATAACTAAGCTCAAATCGAAGTCCTTCATATAGAAAATCACAACTTTGTTCTAAAATTCCGGATCCGGAAATTTTGTAATACACGGTATCCTATGGCACTGTTATACTGTGCATAAATGTTAACTGCATCAAGACGGAAAATCCGATTCATCTCTAACTTTTGAATTTAACATTTTAGGTGACTATCTTTAGTTTTAGATGACTATTTTTAATTACTACACACAAAAAATTATATTTCAAATTCTCTGAGTCAGTCGGTTTCAAAACTAAGCCGCCCTTTTGACCGGCGGTTCATGGCGAATGCATCGCATTTCATCGAACGCGGAAATAACCGGGTAAACCAGTGTATTTAACCCCCTGAGGTCTACCGGCCAATTCTATTGGTTATACATAGAGTTATATGATGTATTTGGCCAATCAGAGATTTGGAAAGAAAAGCTTAAAGGTTTGCACAGATATTTAGAAGGTCTATTTTGGTTGGTTACTCAGAGTTCATATCCTCCTATGTCATGAAATAAGCCAATCAGAGATACTGTAAGAAGGTGGTAAACTTCAGGGGGTTAAATGCAGTTAAGAGATGTTAGGGATATAGTACCCACAAAAAATCTGTTATAGATATTTCTTTAATGCCATTCTACACACAACACGTGACTGGAACTCCTTAGCAGAAAACTTAACCACGATACCGGATCCAGAAAGCTTTAACCAATAAATCATCCACAAGTCATTGGTAATGGCTTATGATGCTGTCAGAATTTATTCAGCCGAGTAAGCTAATCCGGGGCCGCGTTGAGTATGGCAAGCTTAAAAGGTCATAACGTATTGGTCACAAGGCGTTGTTTTCTTAGCAACATGTTGCTTTCAGAAAACAACGCGTTGCTTATCTCAATATATTTAGACAAGTGAAAAAGCACTTTCTCGATTTTATGGCTTTAGCAACGTGTTGCTTTTTAAAATTTCCTTATTGGTTGGCTAGGCAACGTGCTGCTTTCTGATTGGTTGGGTAAGCAACGCGTTGCTCTAATAAAGGAACGCGTTGTTTAAGTACTGTCTGAAAGCAACGCGTTGCGTTTTCACTTTTCTGATTGATCAGCTATTGATCAGCGCTGTTTTCTAAAAGCAACGCGTTGCTTTCTTAGCAAGTGAACCATGGAGGAGGGCGGTAATATATCTGTTTTGATCAATAGCTCGTAATTCAGTGAAGCAGCCTGACATTGTACCCATCTCTGGCTGGATCATATTTGAGAACCACAGTGTTTGGACACGATAAGAAGAAGAATAGCTCCAGAATACCCGGATAAATCCTAGCAAGTGTCCCCACCGGGATACGAACCTCGGAATTTTGGTAAAATTGCGCCACAGGAAAGCACATAACCACTAGGCCACACTCTCCCACAATAAATAACAAACTACCTTTCAGAACCAACCAAGCAAGATAAAAAGAAACGAGTGCATGCTCAGTCCTAATTCTCAAGTATCAATGCATGGTTAAATACGTTATAGTTTGATTATTCCCTTTTCATGGTTTTTCATGTTTGGTTACGGATATTAAACCGAAATTTCTTCAGGCCGAAGAGATTTATCTTTCGATGTGATCCGCCACATTAATTTCACATTGTACGAGTCATTTCCTATAAGATCCACATAAAATGGCATATCGTCATATGGCAGTAAAAGTAACCGATTTCGGTTTAGTTTTTATTAAAATTTATTAATGGGTTAATATAAAATTAGTAATTTAAAATTGATCGATTGATTAATTATAAACGTTGGAAAAACTAATGAAACACCTGTACAATGTAATCTTACTCATCTTGACCATCCGTTGACAACCGAATCGCGATCAAATTACCTTGCTTTAAGTCGTTCTGAAAACCGTAAAAGCATATTTGGTATTTTAAATAGTACCCTTAATCTATTTAACAGTCCGGACGGCGCTGTTATTAAGTCAAAATCTCTGAAGCATAGTAGACTGTTGGACATTTAAATTACCTATTGAAAATAGTGGAACACGTTATAACTACAAAGAGGACTAATATTTCTTGACATCTTTGACATTTTGCTTGTATAGGGATCACGCTGAAATTTAAATGCAGATATTAAGGAGTTAAACACTTTACGAAGTAGAGTTTCAAAACTGACAACCTCGATTTCATTCCCTTAATCTAAATGCACCGATCATTTTCCAATGTAGTCAATCGTGCAAGTTAACTATCAGGTGCACAAAGGGAAGCGCTAACCCATATAAGTTAATGTTTTACCTTTTAAGAACTTCATCAATATTCATTCGACCTCCTCAACCCCGAAACTGTCACGACTGTCATCTTCATTTGGCAAAAATAATTACGTTTCATTATAAAAAATTAATTAAGAATTCTTAACTTTGGTCAGCTAAAACCTTGATCCCAAATTTACATAATTAATCAACCGCAAACGTAAATCGTTCCCTTGATATGATATGGGAAATGAACGGCTATCAATTACCCGGCTTCTGGCAAGCTTTCACGTTTCAGCTATTAGAACATAAAGGTATAGTTGAAAGATATTATGAACATGCGTATCTCATCACCTTCCGAGAGATGTGCTTCAGTTTTATCCTCGAACAATATGTGGCTCGTGCTTGCATGGAAATTAATTTCCTTCAGAATGACACGACAAATATTTTCTGCAAATTTACTTTTTGGTAGATTACAGCTTCAACGAGGGTTACTTTTCGTCAAGTTCTGACATTTTACTTTCTTGAAAATGTCATAAAAGTAGTTTAACCTGATATCTCTTCCTTAAAGGCTCACTTTGTAAGTTTGATTTTGAAAGTGATTTATTTTTTGGAGCAGAAAAAACAGTGTGGCAAAGAACAATTTTCTGGGTGGGCATTATTTAATCATTGTGCCCAAAGGTATGGAAAATATTTTACTTGTTGGAATACTTCAATGCTTTACAACAACGTTACTAATTATTTAAAACAAATTTAAAGGTACATTTTATGATTCTAGTATCTAGAATAGTTTAGGTCTTGATCATGCTGAGCTGCTTCACGTCTTTGAACAGTCTCAAACACAGTTAAGGTGGAGCAGTAGGATTAAAATCTTCTGCCATGTTAAAAATCTTCACAGTGCCGTTATCCCAATACTTAAGTGTAGCTGGGTCAAGGAGATGAGCTTTTTACCTTTCTCACGAAGCTTCATGAAGGAAGGGAGAAGAGCTTTCCTTTTCATCTGCAACCGCTTACTTAGGTCTTCTGCTACGAATAGCTTACAGTTCCTATACTTTTTGGACTAGAAGGTGGCAATTGCATCATTGATTCTTTCTGCTTGTATTGGCCGAAATACACATGGATTGGTCTTGGCTTGGTTTGATGTGGTCTAGGGGGACTCGTTGGTGTGCGATGAGCCCGTTGTATATCACCCGTGGCCAGAATGCAGATCATCTGTGAAGTTGTTAATTAATGAGTTCATAAAGTCTAAAGATTTTAGAGGGGTTGGATTCTGAACCTTCGGGCACATTGAACAAAACGATGTTATTTCGCCATTTTCCAAGTCGTCGATCTTGTCAAATCATTTATTCAGCTCACTTGGCTTGGCACTCATCATTGTACAATTCTAGACCCTCGCTTACCTTTTTGTTCTCTGTTTTAAAACCAAGATAGACAGAATTAAAGCAATATTAGCACATTTTTTTTGAAGGGCGGCCCCAATTTTTCAAAAATTTGGAGATTTTTACACGGTTGCATTGGTAACTGGCTAGTAAACTATACCTGTGAATGATTAAGCTCGAAAATGTCTATGTGTCACAAACGAAGGAATTTTGTACTAGAATAATTATTATCGGGAATCCCCGATAATAATTCAACGGCTGCTGTGAAAGGACTTTCCAAGGTGAAATAGCCGGGGAAATAGCGCCATGTACGGGTCTCCGCGTCTCATCCATTTGTTGTTTGTATAGTTCGGGCAAGCAAGTTAGAGGTTATTTTCTCGAGGTGGCACTATTTAATCATGGACGGACTAAACGTGCATTTCAAGCTCTGCCGATCTGGGATCCAATTCTAATTACAAAATCGCTTATTTTGTGATAAATACGCATTTTTACATTCTCGTTCGCAGTATAGTTTCCTAGACAATTACTAATGTAACTGTGCAAAAATATCAAATTTTGATAATGGGGCGCTCTTCAAAAAAATGTGCAATAGTGCCTTTAAATTCCAAGCGTCCAATCGTTCCTCGAAAGCAGCGAACTACACCGGACGTGTAGTACTGTCGTGGGGGCAGCGCCATCTTGAACTATGTTGACCTTAGGCTGTGACTTTTATTGCATAGTATTAGCGTCATCCAGAGCGTTATAGACTATGTCGTTACAATCGTGATCGAAAAGTCATGGACATTTTTCACTGGACAATCTTTTGTTATCACATTAAAGAATGTAAAAAAGGACTTGAAATTTGCGGAACAAAGCCACGACCGTGTTCAACCTAATCCGCGACCATCATGCACCCGCTTTAGTAAAGTTAGCCCGATTTGAAAGTCCAAAATCGCACAAGATACCCACCTATGACAGGCTTAATGTCGATCATTAGAAAATCTCGGTTTCTCGATCAATAAGCCCAAGTTTTCTCGGCAATCGAAAAACCGAGTGTATCAATTAAATTGAAAAACTGGGTTTTTTAAATTAAAAAAACAGTTTTATTGTCGAGAATACGGGTTATCGCCCAAAAACCGGTTTTTCGCATCGAAAATCCAAAGTTTTTTCAACCATAATGTTGAAAAGGTTTTTTTTGCGATCGGAAAACCGGGGGGTTTTTCGGTTGAAAATGATTGGACGTTGTGCCTGCCATTACCCGTCAATCTACTAGACTAGTAACGTATAAACAGTGTAATATTATTTTATTCCTCATTTTTTGAGAAGATTTCTCACAGGAAAAGTACTTGGTTTAGTGTGGAAAATAGAAAAATGGGAAATCCCCTAGTGCTATGTTGAGCTCATGCACTGTTGTTTAAAACTAGATACACTGTGCAAGAGATGAATAGGAATTCCCCAAGATGCAAATTTAGAAAATGAGTCAACTTGTTTTTGCTTTGAGATCAAAACAGATTGCAAAATTAGGTAGCTTCCCATGATGTTATTAATGTAAGATGATGCAAAGCAGATGATGTAATTTATATGAAATCCAATTGGACAGTGCAAGGTTATGTTTATGCTTTAACATCTATTTTAAGAATTGGGAAATACTAGTTGTGAAATCCTTATATAAGGAGAGATTTGAGAACAACAACTTTGCCAGCAGTAGTAGCCAGGAGCTATATAGCTAGTTTTGATCTGCAATAATGGTAGATTTGTGCATTACATAGTGCCAGGATTTATAATATATTGGATACCACAGGAGTTTGAGAGCTGAACTGTCTGCCGTCGTCTTTTAAGCCAAACGAGCTTCAGTGTTTGGAATCAAAAAGGGATTCCAGTTAGTGGTTCTAAATGTGGACACTAGCGGCAAACTGATGGTGGTAGAATACCTGAAAACAATATTTGGTTTGAAGTTATGAGCGAAAATGTGCCCCATTTTGGTCGACCAATATTAATTTTACACAGTACTCTATGGGGCTTACAAAATCGAGTTTTTAGCTCTCGCATCAGAACGGATTGAAATATTGGCGCGAAACTTTACAAATGGGGTTTTGGAGTGAAAGCCAATCTATCAAGATGAAAACTTGATATCCTTAAATCGGGCCATCGCCCTTTAAGTACATAAAAACTAAAATCATTAAGTGTAATACATGTAATTGTGTTTTGGACATACAAAATTCTTGAACCAATCTGATTAAAATCATTAAAGGCTGACTCAGAGATTTCAAAATATATATTTTTGGTGTAATAATTAAAAATAGTCAACTAGAACTAAAGATAGTAACCTAAAATCATAAAATGCACAATTCCAAAGTTTGAGATGAATCCGATCTTTCGTTTTGATGCAGCAAACATTTATGTACAGTATTACATGCCATAGGATACCGTGTTTAACAAAAGTTCCGGATCCGGAATTTTATAACAAAGTTGTGATTTTTTTATTTGAGCTTAGCTATTTCACACAGTGACTAGTACATGGACAAGCGTAAAGTATATAGTCCTTGAGCTGCCCTACAGACCCGTATACACTTGCTCCGTCAGAGAATTTTAATGTTGATTTGAGTTACATATGCATAGGACTTTCAAACCCTACAAGGTGGAAAATTCCAAACCCTGGCAATTCTTGGTACAGCCATTTATTCAAAATGGCTGCCGGCGGCTATTTTGAAAAACATAAAATGTCACATTTCAGGAATTATATCAGCTAAAAAAGCAAATGAGGTGTCTTTTTCACTAAATTCTGACATTTCCAATCCACTGGAAGTGGTTTTTAAATTCAAAACCTTCACAAACTCTAATTATGGCCATACATTTTCAAAATGGCTGCCAGCAGAGATTATGAAAAACATAAAATGCCATAATTTTGGTACCAAATTCACTGCAATGGTAAGTGATTTTTTTTTTTTTTTTTTTTCATGCCATAGGATACCGTGTTTAACAAAAGTTCCGGATCCGGAATTTTATAACAAAGTTGTGATTTTTTTATTTGAGCTTAGCTATTTCACACAGTGACTAGTACATGGACAAGCGTAAAGTATATGCAAAAAACACGATCTTGAGGGTACCCTCATCTGGAAATCTATGAGTCAGCCTTTAAAACTGTGTTATATAAAATTTAGATCATTTGTGTACAGGGCTCATTGTTTGTGTTTAGAGGGTATTTCTGACCTTTGACGTCCACGAGACATCATAACACCAGTTACTCCGGTATGGTGCATGCAGGCTTTAATGTTGTAGGTACTTTTCGAAAATCATGGCAGTTTACAACCACGTATGTAGCACTGTGCGTACTTTCTAACAACTAAGAATGTATATTATAGATATAAAATATCCTAACTATCGGTTACGTTTACCAAAATCTATCAAACCAAGAATTTATATATAATTTTTTAAAATCAGTTTGAACAAAATCGGACAATTCTGTAAATTGTACCCCAGGATGACTTTGAACTGTTATGTGTCTATTGCACTGGAACTATAGTTAAATACAAGATAATACAAACAATACTTTTTAAAGCATAGGTATAACCCGATAAATTGGTACATCTTTAAATCAGCTCAAACAAGTTTAATGTTTTACCATTGAACAAACGTTACTCTCTTATTTGATTTGCATGATATTTTAATGAAATGTCCCATTAAGAGCTGTTCTTTTGATCCAAAGTCCACATGTTAGCTGAATAGCACCTTCCCGTTTTGTTACCTCTTTTGACTAAAATTGTAAATACTTTACTTTCCTCTGGTTCTTTTCCAACAGAGCTCCATCAGGCGCTTATCACTCCAATTCTGAAGAAAGCCTCCCTTGCCAAACACCAAATTGCCAAGTCTTCGGCCTGTCTCTAATTTAACGTTCATTAGGAAGCTTATTGAAAAGGTGGTTTCTGCACAGGTACTAAAGAACTAAATCTCAGCTTAATCGTTTCACATGGGGATATTTTTGATAAAATGCATTACATTAGTGCAAAAATCGGAATTTTCACATTTTTTACTGACACCTGTTATGTGAAATCTCTCGTTGCACCTTTAAGCCTAATTAAATAAGATTTTGGTTGATATCACACAAATTGAGATAAAATGGCGCTTGCAATCAGGGTCCATTTTTACTCGCTCTGTAGGTTAGGATAAGCCGCAGATCTTACATCCTAAATTTCAGGGATTTAAAAGTTAATCCTTTAGGATTAACTCTAGGATCAGATTAATCCTATTTGCCTTAGATTTAATCATATTATATTTCAATTCAATTATATTATAATTTAATTTTAATGCAGTGGAGATTAATTTTAAATACTAACATTGATTTGTCCCTACCTACAATCCTAAAGATTAGCTTTTAAATCCCTGAAATTTAGATGTATACCATTTTGGAATTATATATATTTGGATCCAAAATGGATAGTGAAGAAGATCAAAAAATGTATAATTAACATTTCAAATTTGTCATGGGAGGGTACTTATATATAAATGTCCATATGGGGACGTGCATCGAACATAGGATCCATTTGGTATATCATGCACCTGTGACCCACGCGCGTCTCTTCCAAGCAGAGCAATGGATGATGGACTAAATTAATTATGAACAAACATCCGTGGGTAACCGGTAACAAATGGTGGATTACCACTGTTTTAATATTCTCCATTTTGTAATTAAAATATTAATTTATTTTATTCCTTTATTTTACTTGAGAAAAGATTTCTCACGGGAAGAAGTTATCACGCATGAAATTTACTTAGTGCTATATTGAGATCAGGGCATATGTATAGTAAACTATACCTGTGAATGGCTAAGCTCGAAAATGTCCATGTGTTGCAAACGAAGGAATTTGTAATTAGGATAATTAATATCGGAGATCTCTGATAATAATTCAACGCCGGCTGCTGGAAACGGCCTTCCAATATGAAATAGCGCCATGTACGTGTCTACGCTCATTCATTAGTTGTTTTATTGGTTCAGGCAATTCAAGTTAGAGGTCATTTTCTTGAGGTGGCACTATTTCATCATGGACGGACATAAACTTAGCATTTCCAGCTCTATCTGCCGTTAAGTATAATCTGGGATCCCAATTCTAATTACAAAATCGCTTCTTTTATGATAAATACGCATTTTTGAGCATTCTCGTTCGCAGATGTAGTTTCCTAGACAATTACCAACGTAACTGTACAAAAATATCAAAATTTTTAAAATTGGGGGCGCTATTCAGAAATGTGCTGTTATTGCTTTAAGCAAGGAAGAAGCCAGACAGGAAGCAAAATTAATAAAAGAAATAAATAACAACACCACCATTCTGTTTTTGTGCACAATGATATGCTTTACTATATTACTGTTCCAGTGTGTTTCTACGCATATTGACAGTTGCTCACAGAAATACAATTAATGCAGTGATAACCTAATGATTTCTTAATTAAAATCAAATTGATTAATCGTGCTTATAAAGTACACGCAGGAAAATATTATTTAAAACTACACAAGCAAGAACCTCATGATTTAAGTCAAAAGTTTTAACAAAGTTAATTTTTTACACAATTTGGTAATATTAAACAGTTATTACGTAATTTTCCCTTATTGTCATGTTCTATGCTTACATAATATGTATTTTTTTCTGTGTGCATTTAAAAGTATTTATTCCTTTTCTATGAAAAATTGCATATTTCATTTTGATGATATTTCTACGATATTAATGCAGGTGAAGGTGCAATTGCTTGAACAACAGAAACTTTAAATTCTATAAATTTTTTTTATTTTTTTTATTTTTTTTAAAAACCAATCTTGTTTTTACTATGAGACTTGTAAACTTGTCCTTAAAGAACTTATTCAGTTTTAACTTATCTGAAACATTGCAAGTGTTTGTATATCAATAATATCCATTTTGATTATCACACACGATTGTTTAGAGTTTTCTGCAACAAACTTATTACCAGTTCATAATGATCAAAGAAATGGATTTTATTTATAGAAAACACGTGAAAAACTGAATGTAGCTTAAGAGAGAGTCAGAGACACGTGACTCTCTGCAAATTTATTATCGTTTGGAAACGAATTTAGGGCCCTTTCACAGAAGGTAAATTATGTTGAATGGACTTCTGGTTGTCCTGCCCTCCAGATCATCCGGGCATGGGGAGAATGCAATACATGCACCTGGTTTCACCTGAACATTTCAGATATTTCTGCAGGTGATTCTTTTATATTCTCTGCATGCTTGGGTTGTTCTGGAGGACAGGTCTGGCCAAGTTGACCTATTGAAGCGCCCTCTTGGCTGCAAATGAATCATCTAAGGTTGCCTGCCCTGCAGTTATCGTTTACAGAGTTATCGGCTGCAAAACAATTACCGTCTACAAAACAATTTTATCTTCAGACTGATTATTGTTTGCAAAACAACTATCGTTTGTTAAACAATCATCGTCTGCCATAGTTGTTAAAATAGTCTCTGATCAAATTTCATTGTGCGCACTGGCCCTAAAGGAATTTGGTCCTACCGGGTATTATACAGATTGATAGTAATATAACATTCATACTATATTTTATTTACAATCATATTAATCAATACGCATATATACAGAAGCACTTAGCAGATTATTTCCTAATATTACATTAAAATATAGTTTATCTCGCTGCAGTAGAAATTCACATAGCACTCCTTGGAATCGCCTAATCTAAGCGGCTAGTTTAAGTTGATAAGTTATTCCACTCGTGAAATTTCTTGGATTAGCTTTTCAAATCTAACAGAATTTTTACATAAATTTAGTGCGTGAAGCATAAGAGTGACCTTAAATTAACATATAACTGAGCGATATTAACACATTTTAAAATAAGTAATTCAGATTTATTCCTTTTGAAGCTGTTTATTGGAACCTATCATCCAAACGTTCATAACGGAAACATGAAAAGAAATTTATCATTTTGGTCTCTCAAATTGACTGATTTTTGTTTTTAAAATCTCAGTCCGATACCAAGAAAATATTTAAATATGGTTTCGTAATTGAAGAAAAATTATCATCGGGGTTATCACTGACTTCAAAATACGTATATAATTCTGATTTATAAACGAATCGATTCATATCGATAACCCAACTCAAAATATATAGTTTTATAAACCCACAATCGCATATTGCTGCAAAACCTTTACTAATTCTGCGAAAGGTTTGGTTTTATGATAACATGTGATTTTAGGCTTGTTTAAATTTGTACGCACTAAGAGTGCATCTCTATAGGCATATGGTAGCCATATGCATTTTATGTGTTCAGCCTCAACATTGATATACTTGTGTAATGAAGATTATGCCTTGCCAAATCAACACCTTTTGAGCGGAGGAAATATATCTTTAACTTTTTTTTAACAGATCAGTTAGAAAAATCATCGTTTGTCTTTTAAAATAGTAATTATTTATGTGTTATTGCAATTTCACACCAAACCCCTTGCCAGAATGAACTTTTGTTTTGTACCACTATACACGCAGCAGACCTTTCAAAAGTGAAAACGTTTGCTGATTTATTCGGTCAATGTCCTGGATACCTCAGGAGAGTCTCTACAGGGAAAATTGTTTCCATTGGGTTCCATTTCCCGGGGCGGATTTGGGACAGCCAGGGGGTAATCACCCTACTCTTTTTTCGAAACTGACCGTGATATGCATGTACATGTATAGCTCTCTGTACACGAGACCGCCGCCTTAACACCTCCGAAGGACGGGGTATTGTCACGGTTCAGTTACTCAAGTCCAACTAAATTATGAGGTGAATGAATTGTAATATTAATCAATAAACACGATTAAATTTCAGCAAATGGCTCCGCTAGGAGTGGAACCGGGACCCTCCATCACCAAATGCTAATACCCGAACCAGTGGACCACGCTCTCCAACACGGTGCGTACGTTACAGGCCCGGTGAAATAATTGAAACATATCAATATTAAAATATCTGTAAATGGAATTATGCATTAGTTATAAACATGAAATAAAGTCACTGACAATCGAGGGGCATCTTGTAAAATTTTCTGCAGAGTAATCCCAAACACACCCATCATACCCATTAACGTGTCACCAATTTATTTTTTTCAGATCACTTAAAACAATACATACTCTCTCTGATTTCATACATGTTTAATGGAATCTTATCTCTTTTCTACGCAGTAAAAGGAATGGAAGACAAAGAGTCAAGGACATTGTTCAACGGTTGACCTTGGCGTCTTCCCTTGAGCTTTGTAAGAGAAATTCTGGGTCAAAAAATCAATGGCCTCCCCCACGATCCGCCTCTTAATCGATACATCTTCTATTTTTAAAACTCTCCAAATATTCAACTAATAAATTTGTTGGTGTGTGTAAGGTATTATGCATAGAAATCCACATTCTTAAAATCCACAACATTCATTTTGTAAACTAAAAGTAAATGGTTGAGAATGAAAGTAGATGATTTGTCTATTCAATCAGGACTATTTTCCGGTTTGACGACCTTTTCCTCGTCTACCACTTCCTTGTAAATACCTATTGCCTCGTTTTTCTTCATCGTCTAAAAGTTCGTTGATATCCAGTGCTTCAACATCTTCATCAGCGCGCTTTCCACCATTACGACCCCTGGATCTACCTCTACCGCTACCTCCTTTTAAGTACATATTTCCTCGTTTTTCTTCTTCATCTAAAAGTTCTTCTAATTCCTCATCAGCGCGTTTTCCACCTTGACGACCTCTTCCTCGTCCGCCAGCTTGTAAATACCTATTGCCTCGTTTTTCTTCGTCATCTAAAAGTTCGTTGATTTCCATTGCTTCTACATCTTCATCAGCGCGCTTTCCACCATTACGACCCCTGGATCTACCTCTACCGCTACCGCCTTTTAAGTACATATTTCCTCGTTTTTCTTCTTCATCATCTAAAAATTCTGGTTCGAAATCTTCATCAGCGCGCTTTCCACCATTACGGCCCCTGGATCTACCTCTACCGCTACCTCCTTTTAAGTACATATTTCCTCGTTTTTCTTCTTCATCATCTAAAAATTCTGGTTCGAAATCTTCGTCAGCGCGTTTTCCGCCTCTACCCCTTCCTTTACCTCTTCCATTGCTTTGCAGGTACCTATTACCTCGTTTTTCTGCGTCGGCTTCGTCAGCAAGTTCGACGAACTCAGCAACTTCTTCAGCAACGTCTTCCCCATCTCTCTTTCCACCAGTTCTTCCCCGGCTTCGACCACGACCGTTACCTCGTAAATATTGATTACCTCGTTTTTCTTCATCTAGCTGCTCCTCTACGGGTGCTCCGCTAATATGCGCCAGAAGGACGACGAAGGCCACAGAGATAAGCACTAGCCTGGTTTCCATTTTCTCTTGAAGTTCTGCAAACAAAACGAGAAGAAGAAAGAGAGAGATGGAGAAAATTAGTTACAGTATGACATGTTAAACAACAAAATCTGCAATTGATAATTTTGGGAACCTAAATAATACATAATAAAATGTAAGTTACTGAAAATTTCCAAATACACACACTAAATCACCATCACGGATAATCCTCTTTTTCATATCTACCTCATTTCATCACCAAATTACGTCATTTTTTCAGCATAGAAAGTCAAAAATATGCAGATCATGAAAACATCAATTGCATCACAGTTGAGTAAATAGGTCAGTGGTAATTTGTGTTTTTCATGCACAATTTTTTGTAATTTTTTTTTATTCACTCTGTATATACGAGGTATTACCGCTTCCGCTCTCTGATTTCCTTTTCTTGAGTCTTTTTTTTCATTTCTCACTTAGCCTCATATACATATATCTTAAAAACCTTGTCTGCCACTTAAATAGTTCCGCATACTGTTTAACCATGCATAATTAACACGTATTGGCACACGTTGGTGGTACGTGACTGTAATTCTGGAGAGCAAACTTGAAGTTATGATTATGAATACAAATAGTTTTTATGAAATATTTACCAAAATGATAGGCATATATAACTTAGTACTTCCAGATTCCTCACGAAATTAATAGAACCACGTATTTAATTTGGGGGAAAATGTAGGACATTGTTACCAAGGTGACGTCGAGATTTACCAATTATTTTTCAATTACGCCTAATCAAGCACTACCGCCGATCGAACGATGAATTTGCATAGTTGCTCTGGCGGGAAATTATGGAAAACGGTTAATTGTAATAGACCTATTTCTTAAAATGTCTATATACCAAACGGAAATGAGAAATGATAAAGGAATATACTTCCAAATGTTCAATGACAATCCTTAAAAATTTACCTTTTATCTCGAAGGAATTTCTTACGAACGTGTTTCAGTTGCCAAATAATGTCAATATTTAAATTTTCTAGCAAAGTTAAGTAAATCAAAAGTCATTAAAAAATATGAAAACAATATAGGATTTATTTGCACTCAAAGATCATGAATTCGACTTCCTCGTCTTTTCTTATTACATGTGAAGCGGTACAGCTATCTGGTAATGGAAAAGTAAAACTTAACTTCTTCCATATAAGATTCTTAAAAATAGTCAGTTTTGATTTTTAGTCAATTGAAAGTTAGAATTATCGGTTAAATATGTACATAACTTTCAGCTTCTACTTGCTACCGCAAATAGCGAAATAGGTCGTCTCATCTTACGTGTACAACAACTTCCGAGTCAAATACTCTCGAGATATTTCTGCAATAACTATGCACTCATTTAGTTTGCCGATCGAATTTCATACAGGTGTTGGAACAAGATGGCAAATGTATCCTTTAGTTCTCTATCACATTTATAACATACTACGCACGTTCCTATGCAGCCGGTAATGGCTACACCTGCTTAAATGAAGCATAAAGGAATGCTTGATATTTTATTACAGAAACTTTTAAAAAGCAGAAAATTGGACTTGCCTTGCTTTCAAAAAGAAGGTCATAATTGTGGTTGCTTAAGCGTAGTTTCTGATCAATAAAAGCCCTTTTAAAGGTCATGTTCTTCAGACAACGTATACAGATCAATTTGTGTCACATTTCACCAATGGAAACTTTAAAGCATTAATATGTTCGTTGCATTTGAGAAAGTCACTCTTGCCGCTTGAATTCACTTTCAACATAACTTGGGCCGCGTTATGTATATCAAATCATCCTTAATGAATAAAAACGTAAGCATCTTGAAACAAACCAATGCATTAAATCATGAAGAAACTTTGATCAAATAATTACTAAGTCATTAAAATATATAAATTAATTTATCTATCTGGGCGGAACTAACCAGCAACCGGAAGTTGAGTTTTTGAGCCGCCCTTACATCTCTACATATATTTGTGTATCTTTTTGTATGTGTAGATGTATGTTTGGTCGCACGCGAGAGCGTGTGGGAATTTGAACGTGTGCAATTCTAGTATCTATGCCATGCTGCGACAAGTTATTGTGCATGTGCCCAATGGCTGACCAGTGTTTAATTGAAATCTGTTACAACCAGAACGGAACCAACCAGCAACCGGAAGTTGAGTTTTTGAGCCGCCCTTCTATCTCTACGTATCTTTGTGTGTCTGTTGGTATGTGTGGATGTGTTTGATCGCGCGCGAACTTGTGGGACTTTGTACGTGTGTTGCATGCCATACTGCGACAAGATATTGTGTCCTAGGACTAATTCCTTACAGTTGTGTCCAACGAAATAAATCCCCATCAGCAGTGTACTCTCTCGCTTTTATCCCCATAAGCCGTGTACTCTCTCGCTTTAGTCCCCATCAACCGTGTTACTCTTTCGCTTTAATCCCCATCAGTCGTGTACTCTCTCGCTTTAATCCGTGAAACACAATGGCTGCATCAATGAAAGATACCAGTTTGGCATGCAACACGTCTCTCTGTTTCTCGCTCTGTATATATGTGTGTGTAATTCTATAATTGGATTATTTAGATGACTTGTACGGGAAATATTCTAGGCAACCTTGATATTTTGAGTGTTTATCTATGGTGATGATTTTGACAAATGATATATGTCGCTACATTATACCCAAAGGCAATTAAGATAAGTAACGAGGATAAATGTCATACATTATTGCTTTAATGATACATTAAGCATTTTCAATGGTGGCATCGGATTAGAATCATTTCCAATCGCCGTGGTGATTAATCTTATTGCAAAGTAGAGATTTGTGTTTTGTCGTTATTTGGACACAATGGCATAAAAATATTCAGACATAATGAAATGTACCCTTACTAAAATCACTTCCACAAATTTGAAAACAATTTTAAATGTTTACATTCTGTGTTGACAACCTTGCCAGAATTTATAGTGTTTCTAGCATGTTTTTGACACAATTAAAAGCATTCAGATATTTTACTCCAGGCTTGGAAAAAGATATCTGACAAGTGATAGGTGGATTAGCCGGGATTTATAGCACATACAATAACAGTGGTCTGTGTGCTGACCGCAGGCGCGTACCCAGACCTGGGCCTCCGCCGGGGGCAAAACTCAAGAAGTTCCCCTTTTTCTCCGGCTCGCTGCGATCGCCGGGTAGATCGAGACCCATATTTTTCCCTTCTCACTTCTTCTCCGTCCCCATTTTTTAGCTTCTCAGTACCCATTTCCTTGTCCGCGGGGGCAGTCTGCCCCCTCTGCCACCCCGCTGGTTTACGCCACTGTGCTGACGACTGCATGTTTTCAAGTTTGATAAATTACTGGCAGTAATGTCAGCATCCTTGTCTGTCTGTGGCAGAGAAGTGAAGCTTACAAGGAAAATAATATTAGTTACTCCTTTTTACAAAATGTAAACACTCAAATTGTTCTCAAATTTATGGACGTGATTTCATTAAAGGTCCATTTCATTATGTCTGAATATTTTCTGTGCCATTATGTCCCTTTAATAATGAAATGGTATGGTTTGTTTGTGTTGCTAGGTTTTCACTTACGACTGACCAATGAATTGACAGTATTAGCTTTTGAATATTCATGAGGTTTTATAATAGGTTTTTTCTCGCTCCGTTTACGCGAAATGTGTGTTTTACATTTACAAATTTGACAAAAAAAGACAAATTTGTTTCCAGTAGGTAGCCCCAAACTATAATGTCGTTTATACATATTTTTAAAAATTAAAAAAATAATTTAAAAAAATGAAACATTTTTTCCAGAAAAACTTCAAATCACAGAATTGGGTAAATCGAATCATGTTTTTGTAAGCATATTTTACCTGTAGAATTTATTATTTTATAAAAAATATTGATTTGAGATCTTCTAAGGAATTTTTTAAACCAAACATATTTCCTCAACATATCGGTTGGTGGCAGTTCATACCATATTGAATACTGAAGTTTTATATCTTCTTTTCTCACCGACTCCAAATCTTTTTAAATATTAAATCCAAAAGAGCGGGAGAATAAAACGGCCACCCAGGGCTTATAAGATATGCCGATCGTATCTCTGTGCGCTTGCACGTGTGTCCACTGTCCAGTGTTGGATGGTCAATAATTCTGAGTAGATATAACAGCTGAACAATTTTAATGCATAGGCATGCCTTCTACAATCGTATCTCTGTAGACTCAACAAATATCGTCTCTTCTATTATTAGTGTAATATCACATCTGAAGTCACCCATACAGTAGTGGGAATCCGTACAAATGCATTATGAATTTGCGTGCTATAAACTAAAGGCAAAATAGTGGCTAGTATTTTTAAACTTTAACTCCTTGCAGATATGTAGAAAATCATCCATAAAAGCATACAATGTGTGCAGCAGCTTATTCCCAAATCACAATCCATTCTCTATTTCGAAATGGTCATGTGTCGTCAAATTGTTCGTTAATAATATACAGGTATAAATTTGCTCGGCGGTTGATGCAATTATGTTCTCTATATACGCGATTTATGTAAATAGAAGGCCAAATTGCTTGTGTTCGATATTAGGACCTCGGGTGTATGAATTATTGACATATTTTTCTCGAACGCCGTCTATTGAACATCTTGTCACGGGAGAGCGATTTGAATGTTAGGCATTCGAATATGCGTTTATGGCAAGCCCAAAGGCCATAACTTATTGCTGCAACGCGACGTCGTTGCGAGAAAGTATCAACGCGTTTGTCGAACATTTCGGCAACGCGTTGCGACATTAGCACGCGTTGCTTGTGTCGGCCAATCAAAATCTGAATTTCTGTGACGTATTTCAAAAACTAGCCCCACAACGCGTTGCTAGATACTTTGCAACGCGTTGCGAACCTTCACAACGCGTTGCGAACCTTCACAACGCGTTGCGAGCTTCACAACGCGTTGCAAGCTTCACAACGCGTTGCTAAGGTTAACAAGCCAAGGGTCATAACGTATTGCCGCAAACGCGTTGTGAAGGTTTGCAACGCGTTGCGAACCTTCACAACGCGTTGCGGCGTCAGCCAATCAAATTCAAGATTTCTGTGACGTATTTCAAAAAATAGATCCACAACGCGTTGCGGCAATACGTTTATGACCCTTATGGCTTTCACAACGCGTTGCGAACCTTCACAACGCGTTGCGAGCTTCACAACGCGTTGCGAACCTTCACAACGCGTTGTGAAGGCGATAAGGGTCATAACGTATTGCCGCAAACGCGTTGTGAAGGTTTGCAACGCGTTGCAAGGTATCTAGCAACGCGTTGTGAGATTTATCTTTTGAAATACGTCACAGAAATTCATGATTTTGATTGGCCGACCAGGAAGACACCGCACCGGGTTGCTGAAATGTCGCAACGCGTTGCCGAAATGTCGCAACGCGTGCCGAAATGTCGCAACGCGTTGTGACTTTCTCACAACGCGTTGCGGCAATACGTTATGACCCTTATGGCTTGTTAACCTTAGCAACGCGTTGTGAGCTTGCAACGCGTTGTGAAGCTCCGACACCGCGTGTGAAGGTTTGCAACGCGTTGCAAGGTATCTAGCAACGCGTTTGTGTGTCTATTTTTTGAAATACGTCACAGAAATTCATGATTTTGATTGGCCGACACAGCAACGCGTTGCTGAAATGTCGCAACGCGTTGCCGAAATGTCGCAACGCGTTGCTACTTTCTCGCAACGCGTTGCAGCAATACGTTATGGCCTTTGTGGCTTGCCATATGCGTTTACCCTGTCACACAATGGCAATGTTGCGCATTCACTGACCCGGATAGCGGGTCTGAGTCGCCGAGTGAAACTTTACGCCTTGCCAATATGGTGGGAAACAATGCATACACCTTGTCAAAGTTTAAAGATTTTGGTATAATAATAGAACACTGTGTGGAATATGTGCACGCAGCAGGTGTATGCATTGTTTCCCGCATTATTGCCAGGCGAAAAACAACTTCCTGTTGTTTCACTCGGCGACCATTCATTGTGGCGGCAGCCCGCTATCCATGGGTAGAGGTCAGTGGGCGCATTGGCGTAATCATCCATCGACCACCTGTGAGCACTCGAGTGCCAGATAGCAGGACTAGTTTCTATGATGAAAGTGGCTGTTTGCCCGACAAGGATCGGATGAATAGACAAAAGCTAATTCAGCTTCAGTCAAGCTTCACGACAGTCGTCTGAAAACGCATAGCGGCTATTTCACCGGTTAGGGTTAGGGTTTTCCGGCCAAGTAACGGGAAATGGCTATTCGGCCAACTGTTGTGTGAATCTCCTCTGCCTTCGTGGCCAGGTATGTAGTTCATAAAGCAAAGCTCGTGTTATACGCCTAGGGCGTTTTTATCTGCTAAAACCACAAGCCGAGAATACTTTAACAAATTATAAGATACGAATGTGTTGTAAAAAAAGTTTCGAGAACTTCACCGGTAATCGGTAAAAGCGGGAATTCACATAGATGTAAGTTGAACGGTTTCCTAAATGAAATTTATGAGGAAAAGCAGGCAATCTTACCGAACAGCAAATAAACCTCCTTTGATTTTGGGCCGTGTTTGTATCTCAAAGTACCACATTTCTCTATTTTTATTATGAAGGTACGTCTCAGCCCTTCGGGACCTTTATAATACTCAATGGTATATCTAAGATCGATCACAAAACTAATGGAGCTATGTAGCATGTCCGGATTTATTTAAATGCAACTTTTCATCCTGATTCAAAATCTGAGCATGATGGTGTTGACTTGGACTATGTTTGACATTTGGATTAAAGAAAGATGATACTTCGCCAAGTCTAGTTAACCTCTTGTGTACAAAATAGCAATGATTTTATTTATTAAATGTCAGGTTCAGAAATTTGTCTGAAATTTGGATTTACTAATCTTTCCGAAAGGGTCTATTTAGACAAGACATTAATTAATGTATATTTCGGGATAATGACTTGTGTTTTTTATGTGTTATGATTATAATAATTATTGAAGTATTAATGCAATTTCTTAAACTTCAAGAAATTTCTTTTAAAATGTCTACATAAACTTCTACCGAACTTCTCTCGCATTCTTATACAAAGCGGCTAGAGTTTCGACACGATTACATTGGGTACTCAGAGACACGGTGATCCACATTTGAAATGTACTTCAATTATTCATATGAAATGTATGACAACACTAAACTCCGGCACTAAACTCTATCCATCAACCAGTTTATCACCACATATTAGTTATTTATTTGTTATTTATATATAGTGTCTTTTTCGTCAAGATTAAAGCGGTACGCAGCCGCCAGATAGACGCACATACCAGTGCCTCATGGGCCTTTCAAAGGGTTCTCATTCTATTTGCTTTGGAACTGGGATCATGGGCTATGAATTCATTTCAGTTTAGGAAATGTTAAAATGCCGTACAATGCCTATAAGTAGATGTTCTGAGTTATGTCGTCCTAATGAACGAATTAATATATGAAGGAGAATATGAATTTATGAAGGAATTTATAAATACAAAATGATATCGTAATGAATGAACGGATATCAGTGAATGAGTGTAGAAATATACGACTTAAATGACCCACTGATGTTTTAACGTCATTACTTTACCATTTTCTACTTCAAGAAAAAAAATCTAAGGATTGATTCAGTCCATTGAGTGTAATCAGTTTCACTTTGATAATGTCCTTCTCTCCCAGTCCAAAAGTGACTTGTTACATCAAAATCTAGTGGATTACATTTCCCAGAGTCCCTATTTAAAATTCTAGTATGGTTGGCAATTCAATCAGAGATCCTATTTCTAAATTTAATTTGCATATTTGCTATTAGTTAAGATACACCTCGACTAATAATGTACACACACTGGCCAAAAGTATTGCAATATTCAGAAAACGAAATTCATAATCACCAATTGATTTCAAATTATACCATGGATTCCTAACCACTCAATACGTATTTTAATTCCGCAGTTGAGTTTTTTTATACAGATGCTATTCCCAAAAATCCAAGAGGGTGAAAAGCCTTTGATTTGATTGTCATGTTCCATAAATATGGCGGATAAAAGGAACAGCGAACGATAACTTGTCAATTGCACTCCAGAAGGAATACAGACATAGACACAAAAGATATGGCTTCAAAACAGAAACTTAATGGATTTTACGGGTTCGTTAGTGTTTACTTAAATGTTTATGGGAGAAAATCATGGTGGTTGTGTGGACCGAAAACGAGAAAAAGTCAATGGAAGACAGTGGTCTTCGAAAACTTCGAGAAATTCGGAGACACCCGAAATGCAATTCGAATGATAAATCACGTGGTTTACATAAATCATGTCTAATTAGGCGTTCACATCACATGACAAAACAGCACAATGCCAACGGTGCGATTAAAAAGTTTTTTTCAAGTTATCACGTGACCTTTTTCTTGCCATTAAATTTCCCGAGTCCAACGGTGATGAACGTGCTCCTATCTTTTATTGACATTTTCTCATTTCGGTCCATACAACCACACCAATTTTCGCCCTAAACATTTAGAGTAGACCCTAACAAACTCGTAAAGTTCATTTAGCGAGTATTTGGCAGCCATTTTTGACGTTCCTGTGCCTGTATTCCTTCTGGAGTACAATCGGTAAATTATCAATAGCCAGCTCCTTTAACCCGCCATATCATGACAATCATGACAATCAAATTAAAAGTTTGTCACACTACTTGATTCTGTGAAACAGCATCTGTTTGAAAATCACAACTTCGACAATAACTGCGTAATGTGTAGTCAAGAACTCCTTGTACAATTTTAAATCAATTTTTGAATATAAATTGCTTAATCTGCATGTTGCAATACTTTTGGCCAGTGTGTGTACTTTGACTCGGACGAATAAATCATGAAAACACCTCGTTATTCCGAGATGTTAAGCCGTTGGTCATATTGTACAGGCATACCCGTTGTATCTGTACAACAGTTCGATTTGGTATCGATGCTTGATATACCGTCTGTGTCCTAACCCGTTCTGGTCATTTAAATACCCTTGGTATGATTAGCTTTTCTTCCGAGATTTAATATAATACATGATAATGGAAATCTAGAAACATTATGTAGACTGCTTGTAAATAAATTGCATGGGTAAATATAATTTACGATTAAACTCGTTAATGATGATCGATTGACAAGGAGCACCACATTTTAATTCCCTGTATCGTTGTCGTTGTTTTTATGCTTGTCTTTGATTTGCTTCCATGTTCAGGTAGAAGACCCTCCGAATGCATCGATATGATAACGAGACACCCAGCAAGATTCTGAGGATATGCCAAATCTTGTGAGCAACAACGTTTCCTGAACTTTATCTCGAGTGGGATAAGGCGATGATGAGGTTTGATTTGTTTTAAACTTTACAATAGTGAGAAAACAATTATTGAGAGTCTTGCATTTCTTCATGTATAATTCAGTTGCAGGGACCTTTGCCCCCTGAAGCCATTTATTCTAGAGGTGATTTAGTTTACGAAAAAATTGAGCTTATCCAGCTATTTCAAGTATGCCACAAAAGAGTTAAAAGGCTGATGAATTCTGAGCCTTGCTGACAACGGGATTAGAAAATATATCCATGCCTAGGTGTTAAAGATAGATGAGTGCTGAATATGAAGAAATATGATACATGTGAAGGTTTTGGAGAGATAACGTATGGCGCTTTTGAGGTGAAATTAATACAGTTTCATTTATCTAACATCAGAGGTCAGTTCTTGAGGCGACCATACTGGTAAGTCTCAGTTCAACATCGTGACAATTTTCTGCAATTAGAAAGTCGCAGACAGCATCAGAATTTAACTATTTGAATGCTGCTTCATATTTTACTTACTGAATCAAATATTTTTTTTTTTTCAAAATGCTTACCAAACTTACTTGGAACGAGTTTTGGTGATAGAGTAAAGGTTACGATTCTGTTATCAGTCCGTTGATATAGATTTAGTAGATAACAATACAATCTTGGTGTTAATAATTTGCTGATATGATATCGTATATGTAACACCAGAATTATCGCAAACATTGTACTTAAGATATACAGTTTGCTTGCACTCAGAAACGCATGCAATATGAAAATCATAATTTACTTTTTTCAAAACAATTCTCGAACAGACAAGTGAATCAAATTTCTCCCGTTTTTAATTCATCCAAAAGGCGCTATCAGTACCACAAACGAACGTGTAAAAATAAATATTTGAAATTTGCAAGAGTACTTTTAACGGTGAAGGATAAATCTATAGAATTCGCTTGATTTTTTTCAAAATAAAGTATTGTAAATAAAACAGTGTTAAAGGAATTTATAAATACAAAATGCTACAATACTATAACACTTGTTATAGCATTGTGTTTTTGCAGTCTTACAACTATAGTTTGAAGTAGGGAAAGTCTGAAATTAATTTCTTGTTTTAGACTACAATTTAATCCTTTGTAAAAAAAGTAGTAAAGTAACATCTCCCTTTCCTTAGCGTTTGGGCCAGACTCCTCCGTACCCATTTATACACCTGGGTGGAGAGGAGTAATTAAGATAAAGTGCCTTAGTCAAGGGCACAACATGTTGGCCGCAGTGGGACTCGAACCCACGACCTTTGGGTTGCGGGACGAGCGCTCAATCCACTGGACCACACGTGCCCTATGAAATCCTCTTGTAGTGGTAGATTTATGGGGCTGTTAAGTCAGTCATTATTATTAGATAGTGTGTTTGGTGTCATAACTCGTTAAATATTCCAGATTGTTTCCGGATTTATGCAAATAAACCGGAAAATACCGGAGGCTAAAGGTACCTCGAGCCACAAGTATTTATGATTTTCTTTGTAGACGAAATCCAGATTCTGGTTGAAATATTGAAAATGTAGAAAACTGTACCTGGAATGCATTGTTTGAATGATATTAAAACAAACCAAATATTGTTTTTTTCTGTAGTTAAAGAAAGAGATACGTGGATTCGAAAAATGGACGAGAAACAAGATTTTGTGTGATTTAAACAAATAATCATTGCTTTAATATGTGACATGTTTTAGTTAGTCCTTGCATTGGTGGCTTTTAAAATCGTATAGGTTTATAGAACTACTTCAATTAACTACTTCAATTAACAAATAAGTAAAATACAAAATATAAAATTGTATACTTTTATAGGATCTACTCCAATACCAAATCTCCAATACCCCATCTAAACTTGAAATCCCACTTATGCTTTAAATTAACCCTTTGTACGGGCCACCATTTGTAGGTAGAACCCCGAACTTGCATTGGAAGTAATGAGTGTGTTACATAGCAATATATTCACCTCTTGCTTGGTCATTGGGGTTTGTTTGGAGAGAGTCGAACTCGATCGAACTGTTGTGTAAATGCTTCCATTGATATTGCTGCCAATTTTCTCCGAGCAAATGGTGAGACTGCTCAAGGAGCGAATAGACAGTAACAGGCATACAATCACATTTGAAAACACGTGTCTCGTGTCTCCTTATACGGGGGGCTGTATTGGTTACCCTCTACGATAATGCAAAGTTTTCGCAGGGAGTTTGCGTAAGGTGACACACTTCTTTCCGACACCCTTATGAATTCGGAAACCTTAACGGAATAAACCACATAAACCATGTAATTTATTTCGATAAGGTTTCCGAATTCATAATGGTGTCAGAAAGAAGTGTGGCACCTTATGGAAACACCCGTTTTCGCATTGGAATGTCTTTCACTTTCCCCGGCCTTTACCTACAACATTAGAGAACAACGTTTAGGAATACACTAGACGCATAACCCCCGCAGCCGCGCGCAAGTGGCTGTAAGCCCTGCTATTAACTAAAACGGGGATCCGTCTGCTCATTACAGTCCACGGTAAGGGTATTTAGCCGGCTGACTTTGTTTTCAGTTTGTAGACTTATGGACCCATCTTTTTCACATTCATGCGGGGACAATTGAATATTAATTATTAAAGAACAATATACAGATGTTGAATCTTAAAAAGGAATTTTATTATGGGAATAACAGCCAATTTTTGGAAAAAATAAAGATTTGATGACGTCACGGCATTGATTGGTTTATTATTTTGCTTCGGGGGACCCATTCAGGTAAAAATGACGTACGTATCCCTACATTGGAAAAAACAACCGATTATCAAAAAAAAAAAAAAAAAAAAAAAATGGACGAGAAACAAGATTTTGTGTGATTTAAACAAATAATCATTGCTTTAAAATGTGATCAATGTTTAGGGAGTCCTTGCATTGGTGGCTTTTAAAATCGTATAGGTTTATAGAATCTACTTCAATTAACAAATAAGTAAAATACAAAATATAAAATCGTATACTTTTATAGGATCTACTCCAATACCAAATCTCCAATACCCCATCTAAACTTGAAATCCCACTTATGCTTTAAATTAACCCTTTGTACGGGCCACCATTTGTAGGTAGAACCCCGAACTTGCATTGGAAGTAATGAGTGTGTTACATAGCAATATATTCACCTCTTGCTTGGTCATTGGGGTTTGTTTGGAGAGAGTCGAACTCGATCGAACTGTTGTGTAAATGCTTCCATTGATATTGCTGCCAATTTTCTCCGAGCAAATGGTGAAACTGCTCAAGGAGCGAATAGACAGTAACAGGCATACAATCACATTTGAAAACACGTGTCTCGTGTCTCCTTATACGGGGGGCTGTATTGGTTACCCTCTACGATAATGCAAAGTTTTCGCAGGGAGTTTCCGTAAGGTGACACACTTCTTTCCGACACCCTTATGAATTCGGAAACCTTAACGGAATAAACCACATAAACCATGTAATTTATTTCGATAAGGTTTCCGAATTCATAAGGGTGTCAGAAAGAAGTGTGGCACCTTATGGAAACACCCGTTTTCGCATTGGAATGTCTTTCACTTTCCCCGGCCTTTACCTACAACATTAGAGAACAACGTTTAGGAATACACTAGGTTCTCAGGAGGTGTAGAAAGTTACTGCTTCATCGGCAGCAAGGTTCAGTGATGATCCTTCAAGAGGCACGCACATAACTCCCACATGATAGTATGTCCTCAATTTAGATAGCCATTTCATGGCGAACGGTACTCCCTACTCATAAATGTTCTGTAGGTCCAATTGGTTCTTAAAACTTACAAAGTCAACAATGTGAGTCTAACAATATATGACCCTAATATTTCCAAATCAAAAACAAATAACGGTGTTGCCTATCTTTAGTCTGAGCAATTTGAGATAGATTAATGTTCAACACAATGTCTATCAAGAAGAAGCAAAGAATGTTTGATATCCGGTTAAAAGTAGTCTTAAGTGTAACATTCGCTGTTATAGATACCGTAGTGTATTACAAGAATCTTGATGGCGGAAACCAGTATTGCTTGTTAAGCAAACAGATTGATTTCACGAGTTGACATAGGGAGTCTTTATTTATTCTACATGGCAGGATTACATAGATTAATCGATAACTTATTTCGAAGACCATCACCGAAGCGAGCAATTAGTTTAGTGTATTGTTCAATTAGTACAAGGCCATTTTTCAATCAGGTTCCATTGATATCCAAGTCAAACTAAAATGAGACACACGCATACGAGCGCAATTACGCAGACACTAACACGTATGCATAAACCAACCAGGAAAACGAAATACAAGCCGTCGGTGTCTGTTCGCCATGAGGTACATAATTATAAAACGCATATTTCTATCAAAGACTGTCAGTCATTTTTTACAGAAATTTCTACATTGGCTGAACCCAATGGAAATTATATGAAACCACATTGTTAGATAGCATATACCATCATTAACGTTTTATTTCTGAGTTTCTTGTTGAAGTATTTTTGAAACCTAACAATGGTATTATCACAAAATAATAAAGTCAATGTGCGACACACAAATCACGATAAATGAGAACAATAACAAGTTTGGATATTAGCTGCAAAAAAAGGTCCTTTAAAATTTGATATTTTTGTCAGATCCTTACATATTTGGTCATAAAATGTCATCTAAATTGCCATTCCCTATTCGCCTTTTGCACTGTTATATAACAATGCATTTACTTCTTGCAAGGCCAACAGTTTTGTTTAGAAAGAATCGAACCTGATCGAACTATTGCATAAGTTCTCTCATTCATATTGCTTCAGTTCGAGGCTCTCCCCGCAAATGGCGAAACCGTGCAAAGAGCGAATTATGCCAGTCCATTGATATAAATCTATGTATATCGTCCAAATGCAACTTTATTTGTGAAAATTCACCATTTACAAAATGATGGTAATTGGCCCTTTTAAAAATGTGCTGCAAAATAGATCATAAACTGGAATTTGGATCTTTACTTTTAGTGATCAATACCAATACTCGATAACATCTAGAAAATAGTTTTTTTTATTCTAATTTAATGGGCGTACATAGAGCCAGCAGTGTATTAAGCGTTAGAGCCTGTTATGCTTTCGTGAATCGCTGTTGGGCTCCGATGATAAATTGAAATTGAAAATTCATTCAGGCTGAATAAAAACAAGCTTTGACACTAAGTAGAAACTATAGCTGCATTCTATCTATTGGTTCAGCTTGAGGGTAACAATGATATGCAATAAGTTTGACAAGCCTGAATGACTTTCAAATAAAATGCTTTTCTTTCAACCAGTGATACTTCATTGATTTCTTTGGAAATTAATTTCTGAGAAAAGTTGTATTTCATTTCATCGGATAAGCGTCCGGAAATCGCAGTGACACAGCTGCATATGAAATATATACAATAGTCATGTTTGTGCGAAATTAATTACCATGTCCTTAGGCCGATTTTGTGTTATTTATACGCTTGCTGAAAGGTGTTTAAGTCACGTCTAATGTGCGTTTAGTTGGCTTCAGATGAGGGAGAACATTGGTTGATTTAGGAATATTTTTTCGTTAAATGACCTTTAGCTGTATAAAAGGAGCAAATTACTATAAATCATTTTTCTTCAAAAAAGATCAAGAAAAGATACTCTTGTTTAATCCATTTTTAAAAGATTCATAATAGATAATTATTTGAAACTTTAATTTTGACAAAGTGCTACGCGTGAAATGAAATTACCATTAGGGGATGCTTCGAAACCTAACCGCCAACTGACCGGCAGTACTTAGCGGTTGAACCGTGTTTTTGGCAAGACTAAACATATCACAGCGCTAAATCTAATATAGAACACTACCATTTACAATTCAATGACTAGAAAATCTAAGACATCATTAAAAGCTCAATTTCCGCCTAATCGTTATCCTTTCGACTAAACGTCATTAGCTTCTAGGTGCATTTGTAGCTTTAAGATGCAATTGTGTTGGAGTAACTCCTAGGGCATCGCGGCATAAAGCCCCAAAGCAGTGCTTTCGACCAGAGTAGATTTTCATAAACGCAAACCAGCAAAAAGGATATACTAATAGAATATTGGACTGCCAATTGTGTAACTTCAAAGCTAAAGCCATCTGGTCAAGGACGCAATCACTTAAATAAATAGGTTTTAAGGATAATATCAATCATATCCATTAAGCATAATTTGAATTCGATCATGGAGAACATGATACTGCGATGGTAATCGGGACCATTAAGAATAAACGATGGGTGAATGCTAATAACGGGGCTATTATCCCGCAGAGTAACTTATGGCTATTTACCGAAAATTGCTTCCAGCGCATTTGACAGCGTAATGACTTCTGCTTTAAAACCCAGGCAGTCAAATGACGGTTTGACAAACAAATGTATACTAGTAGTCTCAGAGGTGCAAACATTCTTGTCTGATTACTAGTATTCAAATGCTGTAGGGTTACCGCCTTTCGGATAAATGATATAACATCATCAATTCACTGCAGCTATATCAATAGATGGCATAAAACCATTATTCATTGTACGTACATAAACATTTGGCTTAAAACTATCATTCACTGTACATCATACATAAACAGATGGCATAAAACCACCATTCACTGCGGATACATCATTTCGATGAGTCCATTCTGTTCATGGTCTTTCGTTTACAGTTGAAATATTATATTATTTTGTGTTAATAGTAATACCCCTATGACACTACCATTCATTCAAATGACTGTAGTGTATGGCACCGTTCTTTTAACTTGTGTGGTTACCATGGTTCATTTTGAGTTAGGACCTACTAATAACTGTGGTCCATTCAAATCTATTTTCCAAGTAATTCTCCGTGCTATGAATTTTCTAAGTGTATTTAAGCAAAATCAATAATAAACACAAAAGGAAACTACAGCAAACAAACAAGGCCAACAAAAATGTACATTCCACTATTCTCTCTTGTTCAACTACTTAAACTTAAATTTTTATTCATTTAAACTTAACCCTCGTCTACCTGAGTCATTTTTTGTATCAAAACTCCCGAAGGGGGGGGGGGGTGGTACCACCCACATGTGATTTTCGTTACTGAACATCCGATTCCTGTAAATTTGATACCACAGGGTAGCTTAGAGTTTCTTCTTTGCATAGGTATCAAAATAAGTACCAACATTCCCATTATGACGTCACCTTGACGTCATATGTTGAGGAAATTATGAACATACTTAATATAGGGTGGAAAATTGATATTTCGCAATTTTAGCGACTCAAAAACATTATTATAACACTAAAATGCTCTTATTATATGAAACTAGTCATTTCCCATCAAGTAGAACCAAAACCACATGAAAATTGGATATTCCAAACATTTTTTTTGGCGAAAAATTGAATTTTCCCCTATGTGTGTCTGTGGAAATTGACATTTTTTTCTAACATGCGAACTTTATAACGTCATTGTGACGTATGCTAGGCATGTTGGTACTCATTTTGGTATCAATGGAAAGAGGAGGTTAAGTGCCTGTGATGTTTTTGTGTTGTGCTAGACATGTTGGTACTTCTCTCCCGAAAAGGGGAGGGGGCGTGGTTGCCACCCCACCCCTATCCATCACTTACCCATACCCCGGTGGATGTTCATTTTTTAGATGAAAAGGAGCGGAAAATGACAATTGGAAATTACATTAAATAATTTGGCACCCAAAAAGGTGGTTTTAACAAGCCGGGGGAAAAACCTGAAGGGTGGACGGTAACCCCCCCTTCGGTAGACGAGGGTTAAATCTGCTTGATCTGTTTGAGGAACAACTTTACTCAAATGTGTTTCTTCAGGAAAGTTTCCTTGAAGGTACTTGTAACATATTTCTGTTAAATAAGTAACTTTAAATTAATGATAATAATTAAAGGGCAATCACGTGTTTAAGCGGTTCTTCTAGCTCTCTGAAGCTAATGCGCTTAGAAATAAAGTTGCTGCCCCAGTCGAAATTGGCCATTAGATGTGGCACAACTCATGGCATACACAATGATAGGCAATACGTATGACAAACCTGAATGGCTCTCAAATATATAAAATGCTTTTATTTCAAGTAGTGATACATCATTGATTTCCTTTCAAAATGAATTTCTAAGAAAAAAGATCATTTGAGTTGTACTTCATTTTATCGCGTAAACGTCCAGATATCGCTGTGACACAGCTGGATATGAAATACAATTGTCATGTTCTTGCGAAATTAAATACCAGGTCTTAAGACAGATTTTTTATTTTTTACATGCCTGATGGAAAGCGTTTAAGTTACGTTTGATGTGCATTGTGCAGTTACTCGGCATTCGATGAAGAAGACCCTTAATTAATTTTGAAAGAAAAAAAACAACATTGGTTGATTTAGGAATGCATTAAATGAACTTAAATTAATTAAATGACTGGCTGTATGGGCTGTATAATAAGAAGCATTTTTGTTTAAGCACATTTTAAGGATTCTGAAAAGATATTTGGAACGTTTTTTACATAGTGCTATGCCTGATATAAAATTACTATTAGGGATTGCTTCAAAGATCATCCGCCAGCTGGCCGGCGGTTAATAGTGGTTGAACAGTATTTTAACAATAGAATACGTTTTCAAATTACGGGGCATTTCCCAGCAGCAATGGTGAAATGCCACAAATCCCGTAAAATAACGGTCAGTTGCCCGTTAATAATCCCTAACGTAATGCCGTTTTTGCCACTTTTGAAATCACGGAGCAGACCCCTGCCTTGTTTTTAGGGGAAATTGGCTCTAGATCTAACAAGAAAAATAACGATACCTCCCCGTTGCAGTGATCGTCAGGTTGTTAGTCATTTTCCGAAAAGGATGTTAAAGATATAAATGTACAAGTATTTTTCCCGTAAATTCACGGTTACCCCTACCTTCCTTCTCGCAATTACTGTTGTTTCCAAATTACAAATGTGTCATACATAATGATCTATTGTTTCAAACAAAATTAAGGTCAACAGCAGTAAAGCTTCACGCAAAACTGAGACAGGTTAAGAAAATAAATAACACTTAAAATTCCACTTCATCTGTTTGAAGAACAACTAAAACGTGTTCCTTCAGGAAAAATTGCTTGATCAGTTACTTGTAACATATTTCTTTTAAAACTCGGCTCATTTGTGCGTGTGTGTGTATAAAAGATCGCCGGAATGGTTTGAAATGAAAAGTTAGGCGTAACTTCAAATTAATGATAATAACTAAGGGGTAACCACGTGTTTATTCCGTTCTTCTCTATCTCTGAAGCTAATGTGCTTAGACATAAAGTGGCGGCCCCAGTCGAAATTGGCCATTAGATGTGGCACAACTCATGGCATACACGCGCTCATGTGGGAAATCGGAAGCCCTATCGCTGTAATTGTAATTTCGTAATGGAGCCAATGTTTGGACTCAATGTAATTCACGCGCCAGGGCGAGTCTTTCAGCATTGGAGCAGAGGGTCTAATCAAATAAACTGGCATGCTTAACTAACCGTCTTTCAACACAAATCATCTGATATATATTTGATTCCGTTCTGTTCGTCCCGTTTTTGATTAAACTGATATAGGTCAGCACTACTTAAACGTGGTCAAATTACATAATCAATTACCTTTCGCCGTTTTTTGAAATGCAGTCGTTCTCCTTTCGTATATATTTAGGTAATATAGATATATTGCTAAAGGTGGCGCCATAACAGTATTTTAACAATTTTAAATCTTTATCTCTCTTCTCTCACTCTCTATGTGTGTGTGTTTGCGCGTGTGTGCGTGTGCGCGTGCGTGAGTATACACGTGCGATTTTTACTCCGTCCCATCATCTCTGAAAAAGGGAGATTTTTTTAACAATCTATCTTTCAGATAAGAGCATTGCATTTGTCTTTAAATTTCAAAATTAAGAAAAAAAAAGTTTCATTATTTAAGTTCCATTAGAGGTGAAAGTATTAATTTTTCTCTACTTGAAAGTGCATTTCATGATTTTCTTGTGGGCAATGCTTGTAGCACATTGTAAAGAGTAACCACATGGTTCACTCGAAAAGAGTGAAAAGATGAAAAAGGGGAAATAAGTAACACGAACTGTTCAAATTTACGTTGAAAAACATCATTTTAGTGAGAAATTTTATCATTATGTTTGTAATTATTAAATGTAGATTTGATCCTAAAATATTTTTCGAAAGTGTGATTTTTTTTCGAAATGGGCCCTGTAGCCTCTCTTACAGAGCGAAATGAATCACTTTAATTTGACTCAGTTAGGTTCTCTATTATTGCTGTCTGATATATGATGTTGAATATAAAAATATAAATTAAAAATAAAATCCCGAAACCTAATAGCAGAAAAAAATAGATCCATTGAAACAACTGTGTATATAGATATTTCTATATACCCTGCCGTAGAAGCTAATCATTTAAGAACAAAGGTTTATCGTGTCGCGGAATAAAGCAATGCCCTTTTGAAATACAACCCCCTTGAAAGGAAAGGACAATTGTGAATCGAAGGGTTGCGTCTTAGGATAAAATAACAGTATAGTACAAACGAAAAGAGCTGTATTTGTTAAGATCATATTTATTATATAAGCATTATCTTAAAGTTCAGCCAGCAAAGCAAACGATTGATGAAATTTCGCAATTCCCATATATAACCATGAAAGAGGAAATGCTTCAACGGAAATAATTATTCCGAACACAATTAGTACTGTGAAATCCCAGTTATAACTTAACCAACAAGGACATAAACTCTACGAAATCGCGAGAGGGGGCACATGCACCTTGTTTTGAACCGAACGTGTACTCAGACGTATCCTTAACGAGACACATTTTCGCTTATTAAAAAAGAAAAAAACAGCATTATTCTAATTTCTTGCGGATCATCTATTCAGAAGTCGACCTAAGAAGCAACCTAATGGGAAACCGGTAGACGATAAAGTGGTTTACCACTTCCTGACCCTTCTTTGAAAATGAATCTCACACTATTATCGGATGTACCCTTATTTATGCCAAAGCGATATCCCATACGCACAGTGCATGCAATAGCCCAAGAAGACGGTCCAATAATTTATTTAGCTACGTTTTCAACCACTGTGTGTGTTACATTTCAATTACGGGCAAATTAATATTTAATTGATCGAAGGTGATAGCTACCCTATCGCTGGTATCCAGATGAATAAGGCAACTGATGGATAGGAAGTGAAAAGAAATCTGGCATGTAAGCTGCTACTCTAAAAGAAAGAAAGAAATAACTGTCATCAATTCCAATGACAAAGGCCTGATGTAGTCTTTTCCAGGTTGGGTCCAGATGCTCTGTAAATTAGAGACCTTTGATATATTGATATTTAGTAGGGGGTTTGAAAGATTTATTAATCAGTTGTTCTGCCATCTGGTAATAATAGCTCATAGTTAAACTTCGTAAGTATTAGGTTACAGAAAAATTACGTTTATCATCTTCGACAAAAGCAAACAAACCACAGGGTTTCGTGTACATAGGCGGCTCGATCATTTATTCAAAATATGAAACTAAGATGAAAACAACCATTTAATTTGTATTATATGAAAGATAATTGTCATAGAATTACTTGTGGGCTGAAAAATTTGAGGAAAAAAAAATCATCCATTGTTTCAAAACTTGCAATTTAATGAAAATTTTGCTGAAAATCCAAGATGGCAGTTGTGAAGCTATTGTTTTTCATGTGCTCACGAAAATAGCCATCATAAGAAAATTAAGTAGAAGACAAGCCATTGACATGTTTATATGAAAGATAATTGCATAAGAATTAATTTAAAAACTCCAAAATTGAAGAACAAATTCGTCTTTGGTTTCAAAATCCACAAAATATAGGAAAATCCAAAATTCCGGATATGCAATAAATGATCAGGGCCGAACCCTGTGAAACAAACAGACAAACAAACGAACAGATAGCCAAACAGAAACGTTTGCTTCTGTTTGATTACTGTCCCATCATACGGTCATAGAACGTCTGCATAGTTTTCTTTAATCAATCAAAGAAAATATTTTGAAAAATTCTTTTGATACGGTCTACGTTTCTGACCTGTACTTTTTAATATCGCGAAGTGGCACCATGCCAATTAATTACTGTTAAGGTTTCCACTTTAAAGTGAATAAAAATGACCAATTTCAGAGATATTTAATAAATTAACAATTCTTCTTGTCCAATTAACATTTCTTCTCTTGCAATTTGGCAATCAACATAGGTGACCTGTATGCAATGGCCCGATGCCAATTCATCAGCCGAAACTAAATGCAATTTCTTGGGTTTCATTATTATAAAAAATAACGGTCGTCATCGCTTAATGTGTTGTCGTTTATAGCACCAGAAATGGCCTATCGCAAGGTTAGACGCGTCGTTTGAACGGAGGAATTTAAACAAGTTACACGTAATATTTAATATAAGGGATTATAAATATTTACACTGATTTTAGTAATCTCATCGTTGACTAGGTGAAATTCCTTATAGGCTTCACACATTTCAGAGACCCGACAGAGAGTAAAGTTAATAGAACATTCCTTTTAATATTGCAAGATAATATTCTTTACGTAAGGGTCCACTGACTATTCCTTTGTGGATTGGAATCACATCATGAGATTTACCTTCCATCATTGGGGTTTGCCATTTCACTGGCATTGCAATCCAATTATAATTCATTGCAGTGCTCTATGGAATACCAAGAAGTACTCTTGATTTCATTACAGGACAAAGTATGTAATTTAAACTAAATATATTACACCGTTACAAACCAATGGAATATTGAAACACGGGAAATTAGATTCAGAGGTCCCTCAACAAATCAGCATTGAATGCACTGATTACCCATTCTTCAGCACTTTTATGATATAACATTGTTCTGTGGGGCATGGGATGATGTGTCATGTCGAATTTGATATTGGATGTTGGAAATATCCAATATCGAGCTAACTTCCTATCCTGAAAAAGATAATATCATTGCAGTTTATACAGATCTTTTTTTTCTATTCTGTTATACTTTGTAGATTATGTAATATCAATATTTACAAATGCAGGTTATTTGATGCGCTTTTAAGGACGGTAATTGCGCCCGTTTGCTTCATGAATATTTGTAAGTGCCATTGTCTCCATAAAGAACCACTTTTACAAATATCTACTATATACGTGCTAAAAATGAACAATAAATAACCTTTGCATATGATATATGCTTTGATGGGCGATGCTGTATTTCCCCCTTGACAGTTAGGACCTTTAGAAAACCGGGCTTATGCTTATGCTTATGCAAATGTGGTGATGCACTGAGCGCACCCATGCCCAGCTGCTGTTCATGAATGGGACCGATATCGATCGATACGAATGAACTTTGAATTCATGCGGTCACATTTCTGAACACAGCTGGGTATGGGTGCGCTCACTGCATCACCGCATCTGCATAAGCATAAGCCCGGTTTTTTTAAAGGTCGTAAGTATGCAGGAAACCACGGCCCAACCACCACCCAACATCTGAGAATACAGTTGGCATAAAAAGTATCTCGGCATGTTTTTCGATCAGAGTTTTTCCAGAGTCTGATAATTTTCAAAGTTTTCAAAACATTTTATTGCCTTGGTCTTGCTCTTTTGTTAAACACATTGCTCGTAAAAAAAGCACGGATTCTTGCGTTGTACTACAGAGTGACCATTGGAAATTCCATAAAGTACAACTTTTGGTTATGGGGTTTGCGTCTTTCGAGCGTTCAATCTCAACCATTTTGCACGCTTATTTACAAGCGAGGTGTCAAATGAAAGAGCAAGACCTAAGCAAGAAAATGTACATTTCAAAACCTTTCAAAATTATCGGATTGTGGCACAATACTGATCGAAAACATGCCAAGATACTTTGTGTGGCAACTGTAGTTATAACTATTCAATTTAAACGTTTAAAGGGAGATTTTTGGGGGATTTTTTATTCTCATGATTTGATCAATACTAGCCTATAAATGGGTCCAATTTTTAAACACACACACATTCGCGCGCGCACACAATTTTGATACATTTTACAGCTTTAAAGATATCAAAATCAGGTCATTCCACTATTTTGGCTTTTAAACGCAACTTTGTGTTTCAACAGAAACTTGTAATTTGTCGATTTAAATTATCTTGAGACAAGTATCTAGAAATAGGCTTCCTATCTTTTAAAATCGTTACTTTATTTTCCATGTTACTTTAGCCTTCTAGATTGAAGTGAATATGTGACCGCGCATGTTTATGATCCATTATTGTTCAGGTACTGAATTGAAGAAGCGGAAAAGAATTATTTTGGTTTCTGTAATGTCAACGAACGGGGTTATGGGGTTGTAACATGATTAGACGCCTTTGATTAGACTTGAGCTAATCTAGCATGATATCTTCAGTAATGAAAACACGCATTTTGGCTACACGCATATGAGTAAAGAATTCGCTGTTATGTCGTGGACATTTCATATATCAGAAAGGGCGCCTACCTTGTTGGAATGCTGTCTTTAGTGTGGTCAAAGATTTAATGAGAATAACGGAACACTTGCAGATTAATCAGCTCCTGCACATCAATTGAAAACCCATCTTTAAAGCGGGACGACCCGATTTAAATTATGAAGTGTTTATCTTGATAGAAGAGCATTTACCTCAAAACCCCATCTGTAAAATTTCTTGTTGATATTTCAATCCGTTTTTATGTGAGAGCTAAAAACGCGGTTTTATAAGCCATAGAGTACTGTGTAAAATTAATGTTGGTCGACCAAAACGGGGCACCTTTTCGCTTAGAACTTCTAAACCAAAAATCTTCTAGCCCAAAGGTCATTAGAGGTCAACTTGGTCAGAGAGTGAAAGCTGGATCGCGAAAGCAGACAACACTAGTGGTTCGAAAACCACTTTGTTGCATTTCGTTTACTTTTTGTGAATTTCTAATATAGATCAAAGAATGCACCAGGTAAATTAGAACATGGTACTTTAAATGTTTTTTTTTAAAGCATTCGAATTATTAAAAAAAATCTAAAAAATGTAAGATGATTAATCAGGGGCAATATGGTAGGTTTCATTAATTCATGTCCGCCAAGGCTTCTGTTAATATATATTTAGATTGAGTTCCTGTCTCTTCCTTTGAAATCGTTAATTAAAATGCGGGAAACCTTCAGAAGGGACGTATTTAGATCAGCACAGATAAATATAGGGAATAATATTTAGTCGAAGAAGCAATACAATCGAGTATAGGAAATCGATTGACGGCGCCATGATTGCAACTGTAATTCTGTGGTTCTTTCATTATATTTATTAAAACTATACAAATTTGAAAGCAATTATGATTTTAGCAACCATGGTTTTAAATGGTTGGTAGGCCTTTGTGCGTGGTCCTGTATCTTTTGTAGTAAATCGCTTAAGTGATAAAGCCTAAAAAGTGTGCTCACAGGACGTTTACTTTCCTTTGCTTCAGGTGACTCACGCATACGAATAACATGTTTTAAACACTAAACATGCTAAGCTTGAAACAAAGAGTAAAATGCCGGGGTTTCTACGCCTATGTTTAAAGCGATGTTATTTTCATTGTCGGCGTTTTTACCGGGAAGGCTGTATCGGGAAGTTAATTATCGGGAAGGCTGATTAACGCGACCTTCCTTGGAAGTTGAGCACTTACGCAGCATAATTCGAGTACAAAGACTGTGATTTCGGTAATTTGTTAAGTAAATCTGATTGACGTTAATAAAATAAATTGTTCAACTAAAAAATTGCAGCAATATATATGTAGACAGCTTATAATCATTCAAAGCATTCAAATCCAATGCTGACGTCAAAAACAATCGACCAAGCATCTTGATCTGTATGGATTGTAATCTCCCAGATAAAAATTGGGATACTTTTTTATCTTACCAAACAAAAGTGGGAAACAAACATTAAAAAATTATGAAACAGGGTTCACACAGGTGAACAAACTGATTACCCGACCTAGGTCACAAAACACCCTTTACCTTATATGTATCTCAAACCCCTATATCACAAATAATATTAGAACACACCCTGGTAGATATGATCATGATATCTTGTTGTTTGAGTTAAATGTAAAACCCAAAGGGTAGTACAATCCACCTATTTTAGGAGACATTTTTAGGATTTGCGCCTTTGCTCTATTACGCATTTTTTAAAAATCAAATCTTTATCTATCCACGGGTGACTCTGTTTCGCTTTGGGCATGCGATAAGGGACAAATTTTTCTACTGCTTCCAGTATGCATTCTTCAAAACCATTTCCAGTTTCCGGATGTCCCAGCGGACCTTCTCCTCAAACCCAATTAATGTACATCAAACGGTGTTTGAATTACGTTTGTTTAAAAAATAAGCATTCACAGGCCTTGTGTGGTTACCATGGCAACCAGGGAGAATATTTATACCGATTTTGAAGTTCAACTCAAGGCCTATAAGATAATAAACGTGATATGTATGTGTGTCATAATGGGCGAAATAGGTCATCGTAATTTCCAGAAATCCCCTCCCCTCCTTAAATATAGACTATCTTTGGTCGATGATCATTTAAAAAATGTCATATCTTTCCAAAGGTTAGTTTTTTTATTTCATATTTTTTTGTAAAATCCAGTTAAAGATATGTTTATTTTTTTCTCAAAGTTTGACCATAATGTGCTTCTTGAACACTAACAAGGAAAAATATTCGCGAATCCGGACAACAACTATCAAGCATATATAGTGTGACACATAATGGATGAGAGGAATATTGGCGTTTTGTTTTACTCCCGGCATTGTCTACGTAGTATTCAGTTGGGAAATTGAGACGCAGAATACTCCAAAAGCCAAATTCTTCACAGGGGAGTCATTTTCACATGTCAGACAATCTTTTGAACGGCAATCTCCAGAGACCAAGTTTGACTTTATGGGGACACCAGGAGACATATGTGCGTTTAACCTTTATAATCAAAAGCTTAGTTGTGCAAAGCGGGTCCCAGTTTCAATATCTCCTACGTACAAATTTACTCTCAACATCAAAACGCCCTATAGACCATGACCGTAATCAGCAAGTACATGGCTCAATTCCTTAGTTTGTGTCTGATAACTTGCAATTTATTTAGGAATTCAACTGATTCAAAATCAACGTTTTTAGCAGAATAATAAAAAGTAAAAAAGACAATCTTCATATAAAAGATTATTACATATAAATATCCACGCCATTTAGCAACACGTTTTTAAATTAGCAGTGGTCTACTTTTTCTGAATGTTGCTCGTCCATAACAATTTCAAATGAACGCGTCACGAGCCAGTAACGTGAACCTCACCCGGTTATTCTGTAAGTGTATTTACCCAGCGCCATCCGCCATGAACCGCCGGTTACACTGCGGCTGGCTTTAGAGCTGAACTATTATTAGAGTATTTATTGAATACATCATTGAATGTATGAATAGGTTTCTCCGGCATCGTCCCTGTTGATTGCTGTGACTGGTGTAAATATAATGGGACATAAGGGTCCCAGTTAAGTCCTTTAAGAGTCTACGGATCTCAGTATGAGGTGTTAAAAGGCTAGTATGTTGGCTAAAGTCAAAGGCCACTGCCTTTTCAACATCAAATGATCTAGCTCTAAAACACGGTTGCGAGCTAGAAGAATGTATTTTACGACCCAATACAAGGCAATAGCCCAGTATGTAGTAAATTACCACGTATTGGGTCGTGACAAACGTACAACAGCAACCTAATAGCAGAAATTACCTTGAGCCATCTGAATGTTACAACCTCTCATAAGCACAATTCCTATTAACTCTTGGGTCACACAATAAACGGCAAAAATGTATGGTACAAATGTGAATACTTTGAAGTGAGTAACGAGGTTTAGGTGCCATATGTGATACGTGTACTTGCACGTTAAACACGGACTTCCTTTGTTCGATAATAGGCAGGTTTAGGTGCCATGCGAGAGGCGTGTACTTGTACTTGGAATGTGGAATTCTTTTGTTCATGGATTAATAGAACAAAAGAATTCTTCATTGCAGGTGTATACTACAGGGAGATTAGATGCCCTGCAAGAGGTGTGTAATTGTACTTGGAATGTGGAGTTCTTTTGTTCATGGATTGATCGAACAAAGGAATTCCACGTACACGCATCACTAATAGCATCCAAACCTCGCTAAGAATTACACATTCCACACGGCAAGCACACGCATCTCACCTTAACTTCCTGATGTAATTAAGTCCGATTGATCACTAGGCAAGCCATGGAGTGATCCATCAAACATGGTTATCCCCGTGACACAAAGTGACATAATTCCAGGTGGGCTCAACGCGACCGCCCTCTAGGATAAAGACACGGAAGGACGATCTAAATGAAGACAGACACTTTTGTATCCGTTTTATAATATAAAATATTAGAATTCGTCTTTTAACAGGTCACAGAAGGAATGAAATAATTATACACCTGTTAGAAATTTTCTGGAGACCGATTCATCAAAGATGAAGAATACCAAGGCTGCCATACTATGATGCTCCACAGGTAAAAACCACATGTCTGTTTTGCCGAAGGCACCTTTGGTAGGAAAAATGACGTGAACGGTGAATTGAGGGTTTCGCAAAGCGGTTGCTGAAGGCATATGGATTGATGTTTTAGGGTTGGACAGGTGAAGTATTTGGTTTTCTAAGGAATGTTTTGAGGAAGTCTCTTTCATTAATACATTGAACTCTGTTTAAAAAGAGCAGAAACTGCACGGTTCTAGAATCAGAAACACCTCTAAACTATTTCAATACACAACGATATATTGATGGCATACCTTATTTGTAAAATCTCCTCTTTTAACCTCGTCATAGTCTCCTCACAAAATGTTTGGTTAGGATTATATCTGATCGGCTAATGGACAATGAACGTCTTCATTTACATGGATTTATATGGTAATTTGTTAAATTTACATACAAATTTGTTATGTAATTCTCTTACTGGATTTCACGTCAGTCTTTGTCAGTGTTTTGTGCATCATGTTTACCAGAATGTTAACAAAGACTTGTGTATCTATAGATGAGGTGACATCAATGTTTACAAACACAACACTTGTCTACTGACATGTTAGAGGTGCGAAGAATATGCCCATACAGTTACAGCATTCAATAGCCTTATCACGCCTGATTGAGCGCGAATTTTAAAGCACAAGCCCTGCAGGTGCTCACGCATACTGCCGGGCAGTGCTTTGTTCGTTGCCCGGCGTTGATGTCACATGTCACCTCATCTATAGAGAGAAAATAGTGGCAACGATTGCAGAAAATGATCAAACCGGTCATTTACCGTTACTATACCTTAACGGCTAATTAGTTGCATTTTAACAGTAATTAAGTTTTATTCAAGCTTGGCAGTATATAATTAATTGATTGCATAGAAGATATTAAAAGTGTCACCTTGAAATACAGAGCGTATTGAAGAAGAAAATAAACAGCTTGGAGTGAAATATTTTCCACAATAATAATCGCGTGACCATATACTGACAGGAAGTCTCGGTGAAGCCACTCTTTATAAATCTGCCATTTCCGATTCGCTTGATGAGTTCAATACAATTCAATGATTGGCTACTAGTGATTATTGGGATATGACAAAACAGATGAATAGAATATAGATGGGATGTTATATATGAGAAGGCAAGTGAGCTTATTATAACGTGCAATTATAGGTTTAAAGTGTCTCTCAGAAATACAACGAATAAAACATTGATTTTTTGGGTCGATCTTAGAGGTATTTTTCTGTAATACTACGGTGGACAATTACGATGAGATCCACAAACAAGCTGGGGCGGCCACAGGGGGTGGCGGCCGCCCCTAAGAATTTCAAAATTCAGAAAAAACAGGTGTTTTAGGCAATAAATTGCGTTAAATTAGGATTTTCTTTCCTTTATGTGTTAATCGTGTACTTTTTCGCCCTCTGAAGAATATACCCTGCCCCGCCCCTGAATAGTCGTGGCTAAATCATCAAGTAAAATCCTGAAACTAATCCTGAGTGTCTACCAGAAAGAAATCTCGAATAGATCAAGATTAATTATTATAGCGCTTAGTATTGCAATAGTTGGGTATATCTTATAGCCCACACTAATATAATAGTTTTCGCAAAGCACTTTAGAATTTAAGAACGTAACGAGATTCTTTGAGCAACAATGAAGCAACATTTAGTATGAAGAATAATAAGCTATTTTATATAGGTCATGTTACTCCAATGTTTACAAACACATATTAGTAAATAAAGCAAGAGTTTTAAAAACATGGTCCCTTGGCAATAGCAGGTAATCCCATTCGTTCCGCCATTCAGTGACGTAAGAAGTGACATGGTCTATGCAACAGGAATTTATCTAAAACAAGACTGCGTTGTCTGAGATGGGTCAAATTAGTATTTTTTTCTGATACTTTCAATGGAAAAAGACAGAAAAGTAAATATTAAGTTTCACCACTTCCATGGTGACAATTGCAGTAAATTCGCAAACTTGATAGCGCGCACGGGTTTTTGAGATTTCCTTAGTATAGCTTTATAGGATAATAACATTTTTGTTTTCTACAAAAAGAGGTTTTATGACCAAAATGATAATCAAACCTGAAATAAATGCTTAGGTCAGCCCCATCTTACCAACTGTAATGATTATCTCTTTCGTCCATTTCTTTTGGGGATGCATTGTATGAAAGCAGTTAGATTGGATTTGGCGTGACCGGAAAGGCATCCTATTTATTGATATTGGTTCTCGAAGCCAGATTTTAAATGGCCAATTTGTATTTGTTTGACCCGACATTGTTATCTGGAAAGTTTAAGGTGCATACCATTATCTCCTCGGGCGTACTCGTGAGATTATGCTAATAGGTCATCTGGCCAATGGGCTTCAACTTGCATTAAAGGCTTTCCTAGAGAAAATCATCTTTATCCCTGGTGGGTTGTCGATTGAAATTCTGGCCATTGTTTTTCTTATTTTATCCATGTAATGACACATTCGTTAAGTCACGGACTTTCCGTACCTATATAGTTTGTCTAATTTTTATTATACGGGAGAACGTGTCTAGCAGATCAACGGTAAACGTCAGATATCTATCTGTTCTGTTCAGGAAGAAACTATTGTATTGAAGTAAAAAAAAGCTCAAATGGTAGTTCGTTTTGATGAGGCAAATATATTTTAAACAATTGGTTAGAAAATTTGCTAAAGATATCCACTTTGACAAATTCATTACAAATCACCCTTTTATTAAAAGGTTCTAACTGATTTTTTCTTTAGATAATGTATTGTAAGATTCCCGAAAATATCAGCTTTTTGCATATATTATGTCTTATACTTTCTTTCAGACGATGGCCGACTTGCGTGAATAGATTGGAAACATAGCATTAACACCGTCATAATATGGCATGGACAAGGTATCAATTATTAATTTATGAAGGTCATTATGAACTTGAGTTCACTTACGAATCTACTTGATTTAGAATTGAAGATATTTAAAAAAGTATTTGTTTATGAATTTCAGTTCTTTTTCATTTACCCAATACATCTAGGGTGTACTTAGCTTTGGTCACGGGAGGTGATTTAACATGGCGCAATGGTTTCTGGGAAGACCAAGACATGTATGTACGTGTGTATGCCAGGTATTACGTTGGAATTAGGGATCTATAGCAAGCATTCTTTCCCTTTCTAAAGGTTCATATCGGGGACTTCACACCTCAGACAAATATCTCTATATTCTGCTCTTACTCTTTTTGAATTGTGTTTGTTATTATATATTGGACATTAAATTGCACTATCAAAGATAGAGAAGAAACAGACAATATTTCGTCCAGACATTTTTCTCTCACGTTACGTTACTTTTACCACAAATTTCTTCCGCGTATACTCAGTACACAGATATACCTGTGAATAATAAATAATACCGTCGACATCTCGCTGCAGATGTTTGTTGACCGGTTAACTAAACACTTGTGCATGGTCCAGTTAATCAGAGAATAAAAAAACTATTTCTGAAACCAGGTGTGATGCTTTGCGTTATTTATTTTAAAATCAACATCTTCGATATTTTACACAGTTTATTTCAGGTCGTTAATCAGTAATAACAAAGATCAGTAGCATGGCTGGCGTAAGTGAGCAATTTCCTTCATCCAATTCGTTTTTGCTATAATGCATATAACGAAAATTAAAATAGTATGTGATAAGCGAAGCGTTTTAGTGTCAGCAGATAAAAGGTAGTGCAATCTGGTATTTTTACAAACAAATGATCAGCTTAAAACTTTTATCTGAAAACATGGCAAAGACTAAAAATGCCTCTTATACACCGATGTTGCCTCTATAGTAACCTCCATCAAGTGGACACTACGTATATGCATTACAGGCATACGACTTGTTCCATTTTAAGGATGTCCTTCTTTGTGTTAATGATATGGTCTCTAAAGTCCTCAGATTTGATATTCGATCCCGTGTTGAGAACCCTGCCTTTTGACAAGAGTCCATTATGGTAACTATACATGAACCATCGTCTGTACCGGGCGTCTGTACGAGTGTTCAGTGTATGTAATAAAGGCCTTGTACAATGTTGTAATACAGTCGCAGAGACTACTCTACCTGGTATTACTGACTCAATTTTGTTTTTCTTTAAGATGAAGTATTTTGTCATCGAGTTCGCCCTTTTTATAGGCTCGAAGTGGGTAGATTTGGGTTTCTTATGTGACTAGTATTTATGTAAATAATGCACTAAAATAAAACAACAAAATAATTAAAATAAATAAATTTAAAGGACCGTCCAAAAGGAGGGTCAATGCAATCATCGAAGTAATTTAATAAATTTCTCTTAATTACGGATTATCCTATTAATTGGCAGATATTTCATAAATCAGGCGTTTCGATCTTTTCATTTATGTAAACATCGGTACTTTTCATAATATCTATATATGAGATCTGTCTTCCTTTTTGTCTGTCTGCCCGGCGATGCATTTCGTTATGCTTTAACATATGGGGTTGATATTTGGCATGAAAGTAGGGAGGACAATCTGACCTTTGTTTACATGGTTTCGGAGTGAAGCAAAAGGTCAAATGTCATCTAGAAGTTAATTTGCGCAGAAATGCCCTATGACCACCAAATATTAACAAAAGGACCTCTGACCTGAGCACAGAACAAATCTGAGGTCAAAGGTCACAGACATAGGTCAAAGGTCACACGAGGGGGTCGTTGCACTAGTTACTCATAAAACATGGTTGGAGTTTCTTTATTTTTTCATGTCAATGTTTCCATTATGCACTGAACTCTGAAAATTTATGAATGAGTCGAAAACGTTGTCAAAGATAACAGTTTTTAGAATATCCACCGTTGAACTATTCCCTCAACCACACCATGGAAACTATATTGGTGATCATAGGTTGCAATACATGTATAAGTAAAAAAATAAATGGTTGAATACAAATTGTTATCATGGTTTCTGTTCCTACAACTCCAGAAAGGCCCCAATTTGACTAACAATAAAAAATGGATGAAAGATGATTCAATTTCGGAAACCTCACCTTTTTGCTCCAGCGGCTAAGCAGTGCAGTTTTTATGCCCCAGCTAAATAATGACTATTTCATATTCATTTATCATTTTACCCTGACAACAACAGTCTCCTAAACCTAATAATACCGTCGGTGCTAAGTCAATGGCGTTCATATATGCCCGCATTACAGATTAGTGTCGTCCGACTTGACGCGATAAGAGAGGGTCAACCGAGTACATTCTAAGTTTAGCAGCTGGTTTTACATTTAAGCTCAACAGCAAGATCATACCATCAGTAAGCTATTGTGAAAAAGATAGCAGTCTAAAACAACAGTCTGAATATAGGCCAGGCTATCTTGGACCATATCCATACATTGCCTAGTTCTAATGGGATTAGTTTGGGCATATTAAATATCTACCCAAATATTTTTTATACATTTTATTAGTTATTGACTTAAAGTTGAATCGCATTTGTATTTTCATTGTGAGCAGGTTTCCTGACTCGTACATAATACAAATCACAAATGGACCCAAAATATTCCATTTAAAACCACATGATGGTTTGTCGAGATATCATAATACAAAATTACACAAAAATAGTACATAATTTCTTCTTTTAGAGCAACATTATTTCAATATGTAAAGAGGAGCATTACTGTCAATTATCTATCATCAATGAACTACTATGGTCTGATTTATTATTCGTGCCACTCCATGCATATTATTGAAGGTAGTATGGTTTCATTTGGAGGGGATGTGTCGGCACCCAAATATAAAAAGTCGAAGATGTAGTGAGGTAGATGCATTATTTGTTTTGTTGTTGCAGATAAAAGCTTCACAATTTGTTAAATTAATTTGAAATCAATTTAAATGTCATTGATGATCATCATAGTTGTCCTGACAATGTGCTGAATGTACAAGAGGTTGTTAGATTAAGATTGACTTAGATTAAGATTGACTTTATATATATATATATATCTATATATATATATATATGTATTTGCCTGTATGACATATTTTGGTGCTTTTGTCACTAAATCCGTATGATTCAATCTTAACGACATCACTATCGCCTTAAATCTTATGAATGGCAATCGATCTCCAGGTGAGGTAATGCAGAAATGCTGGCCTCAATCTACGCTACATAAAAGTCGTATTGATTTTCAGGGATAAACATATAACCTCTCAGCTAGACCCTCCCAGGGTCTGTGGTATAAACGACTGGTAATGGAGACTAATATCCATCTGAGTAAACCCAATTTCGGCGGGCGAGTGGTATTTTGAATTTTGTTAATCAGTGGACAAGTTGGGTCGTATGAGGGCGTATGGGCGGCCATTAGGTCAAAAAGTTGGCAGCGCAGTATTAAAAGGACAGATGCCCAAGGGTGCAGGAGGGCCCAGCCTGATTTTTTAGGATTTTAGTTTTTTTTATTTGTTTTGTATATACATTGGATGCATCGTGTTGGTGAGTGCAATTCCAAATAAAACAAATAAATAAGTTGATTTATGTTAATTGAACCTACTGTGCCCTGAATCCGAAGACAGAGCCGGGACAGTCTACCTCTCAGCATGAATTTAATCGCCGGAAACCTTTATTGAAGTAACATGAATAAAAAAAAAATCACACTGTAACTACTTTAATTATCTCAATAACTTTGAATGGATATTTTTGACTGAAGATTGTGATTGGAAGACTACGCAAAATTGTTTTGTTTCTACAAAATGCGTATTTATTCTCATTGCTCTAGCGGCAAATGCGCAAGATCAGAAACTACTCCGAACACACGTGCGCGTGCTTGAATATCATTAGCGGAGCGGCCAAGCTTTAAAAAGTGCTCTAGTTTTCGAGTTACCCCTCCCCTCGGTACAACAAAACACAATCAACTTTATTTGAAGGATAAATATATGACATTTAAGAATATGATGGTTATGGTTGTAATATTTGGTGGCAGGGATAGGGATGATTTCTAGGCTGAAAAATGCATTTTGGGCTGCAAATTAAGCGAAATTATTATTTTAAATTTTTTTTCAAGTCAAAATATTCCAATCTTGTTTTTATGGTATCAATTTTGTTATTGGTGTATGTTTTATACATTGCATAAAGGGTTCAGGTAATACTCGTTGTGGTGACATGTGATAAAAAAAATGTTTTTTTTTAGGAAAAAGGGTGATTTGGAAGCTAAAATTCTAGACCCTTTATATATTGTATAAAACTGAAATCTATAAGATAAATTGTAGAGATTGCATCATGATTAAAATTTGTTTTGCTAAGAAATTAATAAATCTTGATTTTCTTAATTTTTTAGCTCAAAGACGTGATTTTTTTTTTACCTAAAAAACCCTGCCACCAAAGTTTCTGACTACAACCATCATTTATTTAAATTATTTATTACTATCTTTTGGATAGAGGTGGTTGCGTTTTGTTGTTCAGAGAGGAGGGGTTGTCGACAATTTTGCAGTCCAAACCGCTCCACTACATTGTTAAATAAATCCGATAACCAACGTGTTTTTGACATTTCAGACATACGGACCCGATTCGCATACGGGTTTTAAATGGTTGTACTATTTATACGTGTATAAACTTTAACTGCAACTGTTGACCGATATCAACAATTTTTTGTACTAGATACAAAAAAGATAGTTAAGATACCGTATGATAGTCTTAGGATTATCGTCTAAAGTTGCTTCCGTAGACCATATCGTCCTGGTCGAGGGCCATCTACTAGTACTTCTGCGCATTGTAGGAATCACACCACTAAATAACTCCCCATAGACTTAAGTACAAAATGACCTCTCACCAAACGTCAATTTCTCGGCTATAAAGCGACTGGTTATTTAAAAACTGGATTTTTTGGGAAGATGAGGACCATACCTCTTCAACAAAAATGAAAAAGACGTATGATGAAGGCTGATTTTTTGAGCTACAGAGCATCGAAAGATTTGCACATGTTTTCAAAACGTCCACGCCTAGTTGAATGTTACTAGAAATTAAAATTAAAATCTTCTAAATCTTTCTGAGATCCGAAAGAACGTGTAGCGCAGCGTTTCTTCTCTCGCCTTTTACGCAAAGGGAAATTTGTTTCTTGAGTTTTCTGTATTTTTTTCTCCGAGTACACCTTTCGCCCTGCATCTAAGATCGATTTTCTTGGCATAAATTTATTCTGGTATGCCACAGAGCGCCATGGGCAAGTCTGCATGAATATGTCGCACGTTAAAAGTACTAAAATGTATTCATTATTATTATATAATGCATTTCATTACATTTTAAAAACAATAATGCAGAACTACCTTTAACCTGTTTTGTGTTTGCTAGGTACCTAATCTAACGGTCATAAACATGCAAGTATTGGCGTCAACCATACTGAATGATTTAGACAACAACCAGCTTGATGCTAACAAATGTGAATTAAAGTCCATGTCATATTTCAGTTAGCGCCAGTTAGCTTGTGTTTATGAATCTAAATTTTTGTCTATAACTTTTAGGCGATAGAGAACAACTTATGCCTGAAAAATTAATTGTCTTGGTCAAAAATGAATTTGTCAATGCACACCAATCAATTATGCCTCATCATATTTCACCATACACATCAACCTGTCTTTCTGCATCCAACAAATAGGTTTAAATGTAATATGGCAAGCAAACGTCATCTATTAGGTTTACGTAAAACATGAACCAGTTTTAGCGCTTAGGCCACTTAGTGTAATGCAGCAATGATAGAAAGCTCTTCATCTTTCCAATTGGCAATAATGACCTATAATAGGAACGTGACCAATATGGCATCATAAATTGGAAACCATTTACGATAGACTAATGATGGTTTCAATATCATCATAGAGAACAAATGTACCGGGTACTTCAATTTAGACTGATTATATTTCAGTGGACAAAACAAATCTAGAATACGGATTTGGTACGGATATGTCACGTATTGAATGCCCGCACTGTTAGAAAAAATAACGTTTTATAACGATAGAATACCGGAATCCCAGCTGCCAGTATTCTACCGTTAAAATATGGTGCATCGTAGAAAGTAAATTTACTGTATTTATGAGATTCTTGAGTATTGTAATGACTTTAACACAAAATTTGTGTTTTCTTCATACAAACATCGATAAAACATCAAAACTTCTCATCTTTAATAATAATAGCAGAGATTTATATAGCGCCTTATGCTATTGGCCTCTAAGCGCTTTCACAAATGGCCGCTGATCACTGTGGCCCAAACATACCATAAACCATTTAGCATCATTTCAAGGGATGCAGCAGATCGGGATCAGCGCTTTCCCTTATCAGCCAACAAACATCGAGATAACCATCGCTGCCGGGACCAGCTCCCCAAATATCGCATGGGTAAATCGAGACAACCAAGCGGTTAATTTCTTGTCCAGGGAAATTACAAGATAGCTGAATCTCACAGGGCTCGAACGCACGCCTATACGCATGGATGAGCATACACTGGAGTCGAGTGCTTACCTGATTGAGCTATCTTGTCCGCTTAAAGGGTTGTTGTTATTTAACGGTAGAATACCGGCAGCAGGATTCCGGTATTTTTACCGTTAAACAACAGGAATTTAACAGTGCGGGACCCACCCCGTTAAGATATATCCCTAACGTCCCTAGAGGAAAATGACTAGTAACCTGACGATTACCGCAAAAAAGGCGGTAGCGGTATTTGTGTTGTTAGATTTGGAGCACTTTCTCTGTAAGCACAAGGTAGGGGCCCGCCTCGTGATTTTTCAAAAATGGCATTTAGGGATTTTAGGGATATAGTAGCATTTTAGGTGGGATTCCCATCAGCTTCAGTTGAGTCGCCGAAGTATTTTCAGGTCTCCTCTTGGAGATTCCGTTAATGTGGATGTAATACTTCCATATCAACATTTAATACGCCCGGGCAATATCATATAAGTCAACTCGGGTACAAATTCCACATACAATAGGTAGCACTAGCTTCGAATACAGTATGTATTGTAAAAACAGTATAAAAGTCAGAGTGTCAGTATTTTATCTTCGATAAATAAAAATAACTTATCTTTGTTGAGTAGTCCAATATTTTTAGAACATGATTTGCAAATATTCTATATGAATTTGTTCCAAGTACAGACTGTCCCAAAAAAACTATACAATTAAAGATTAATTTTTTGGCCAAATATTGAAGTTCATCTCTACTGGATTTTTACTGATTCTTTTTAGGAATGTTCCAGCTCTCACGAGATTTTTAGTTGGTGTAATTTGGGGGTCTGGTTCAGAAGTTATGGCTAATTATCTGAGACGGTTGAAAAACCTGTTGGGCCAGTTTCGACTATCCTGATATCAACAAACTTGAACAAAATTGCCATTAAAAATCACCTTCAAGACATTCTTTATTGAAAATTAAAATAAAAAGTAGGTATAAAGTGCCGCTTCTTGTGATATAACATAATTTATAACTTATAATGTCGCAATTGCTAATAAATACATGTAGCATCGGGAAATTCAATTCCAAAGAGTCTTGTTGCTTCAGCTTTACTCCAGATTTCAGCAGAAGGTAGAACCATAAAAACACCCTTGTTGAAAGTAAACTGAGACCTTTGAACACAACCATCCTTTCCTTTATTGCTCTTTGTTGAACACTGCTTTCTTCATCATATTCCTCCCTGGCATCTTGGAGGCAGTGGGGAATAGAGGAAGGGTAAATTGCCCCCCTCATTAGAGCGTTGTCCACACATTTGTCCCTCAACAGACTTGTAGACTGATACATTAGTTTCAGCAGTCAAATTCCCCAAATTTCCATGCATTTTATGATTATTGTCCCCCTGAGAATGAGTCCCTCATTTTACCCACAACATAATAATTTATGGTGCTTTCACTGAAAAATAATATATTGATTAGTTCAATGCATGATAATACATTCACTCTGGTCTGTACAATATTCTTTTGTTTGAAAATGGTTTAATCCCACAATGATGCTACTCGCCTTATACCTTTAGTTTCTTGACCTTTAGGTGAAACTGGCCCAAGTGGTATTTTATCCTTTGTGTGCAACTGACAATATCTCCGCTTAGGGTCCACCAAATTGGATGGAATAAACGCGAGGATTTAGCTTAGGATCTTATCTAACAAATGAAGTCAAAATATCTGGCAAAAATGCACAGTTTATATTTTTTATATTTTTTAGTTGATTGTAGTTTTTATTGGGACAGCCTGTACAATGTTCATCCACAGCGATGGCTTCGTTTAAGCATGATATGAGGAGGAGATTCAATGTGTATGTTTAAGAACGTTTCACCGATTATAAATTTACAGGTCCAATAGGCTGCAAAATTACCCGTTGCACTCATTGATGTGGATCAACTTTAAACTTAACTTGCAGAAAGGTAGCAGATATCACCGTCTTAGTGGAATAAAACCAAAATCTTTGTACCAAGGTTGAAAATTAATATGTAAAACAATAAAAAGGAAAACATAGAAACAATGCCTAGCTAGGAAAGACATTGGAAGATCCCCATGATCAACGACAAATGAAATATAAGCTAGAAGTTCCCATGACGTGCATTTCAGACACGAATCATCGGATTTGCTTAGATCTTTTATCGTTAGGACACATCTTTACAGAAATTAATCTGGTAGTTCAAATATCTAAACAAGATATCTTGCCTTAATATACTATACGTTTCAGTGCATAATTCAATATATTATCTGGAGTTATAAAATATTATTTAAATGATTTTGTAGCATTTACTTGGGATGGGAAAACTTTCATGAATTGAAACTCTACCTGTCTACATTTACAGGTCTAATTGGCCACCCAAAAATGCAAATGGTGCGCCCGCAGGCGGAGTGGCCATCTCTCTGTCATTGGCGTTTGGGTCAGACTCCCTCATATATAATGTTGCTGTGGGGGGTTCGCCACTCTTCTCGCACAGCGAGTCTGTTTTGCATTCCCAGCATATGCCGGTGTCATATACTACAGTGTCCGTGTGACTGAGTGTCTTACCACCCATTTGTCTATTGTGTTCTCCATTGAGTGCTGTATGCATCATTTGTTTCAGCACTGTACCCAAATGGCCTCGTATACAAGGTCACGGTTTATTCCGTACATGTTGCTATGGTAGCTAGGACACTCTCTCATGGGGGACACTCAGTTTCTTAACACCGGTACCCATTTATACTCCTGGGTGGAGAGAGGCAAGCGAGGTAAAGTGGCTTGCCCAAGTGTACAACACATTAGTGACATTGGGGCTCGAACCCACAACCTTATGCGGCGAGCGCTGATCCACTGCACCACATGTTGGCCACCCACAGCTGGTTACCAAGTGCTTACTTTTTTTCAAATTGCAATTTATTACGTTTGAAGAAGCATTGATGCATGATTGTATTCATCAATGCAATGATTGACGTTGGATTTGTATAAAAAGTCATCCGAATTTTAAGAAAAAAAAAACAACTGCAAAAATTACATTAGCTTAGCATTTATATCGACTTTTGGAAATTTAACAAACAAATGAAAGGTCCTATTCACTATGCTTGGTTAAAGTAACTCTACATGCACACAAGTTCACTACAAAAGTACCACGTCGGGTTTGTTGCCCCAGCAATGGGTCCAAATTAATCACAGGGTTAACAGCAGGGGAATTCAAACTTTGTCGTGTACAACAGCGTGCTCTGAGATTTGTATGAACCCATTGCTGGGGAAACAAATCGTACGTGGTACTATTATAGTGGCTGAGCGTGTGCATGTAGGGTTACTTTAACCAAGCACCGTGAATGGATCTTTCGATTGTTTGATACGATAAAGCCATTTATCTACGGTTATATCATTCTAAACTGATATATTGTGGTGAATGCGGATATTTCCTACAATCACGTTGAGTGCAGTGCGGAGCTTTACGGACAGTTTGTTAATTAAAATCGTGTTATCTATAGCGTATATAAAAGGAAATTGGTAAGGAGGGAGTATATTAAACTTGATTAAAATGTTTCTTGTCATAACGTAGACTTGGATATATATACACATTTTCCAGGAAATGATCCAAGGGAACAAAAAAAAAAAAAAAAAAAAAAAAAAAAAAAAACGTTGACAATACTTTGATTAATTTTCACAATTGTAACCTTTTCAACCATGGTAGGTTTTTATGACCTTCCTAATAGTCATTTGAAAAGCCATCTCAAGAATACCGACCTAAGACTAGGCTTGTTTGGACTCATTCGAATGCATTTCTCTATTGATTCCAAATTAACAAATGATTTTCTCTGAGGTACTTTCTACAGAACCCGGAGGGGGAAATTTTGGTATCACAGCTAAACTTGCGTGCCTTAAATGTTGACTTTAATTAATTTATTTCTGCTCGGAATCACATTTGCACTACAAAGTATGTAAAAAACGTATCTCAAGGTATTTCCAGGTTCCCACTCTTACACTTTCTCCTAGAATTTTTTTTTTTTTCTGTTTAACCATAATCAACTTTAAACCCGGGACCCTTGTTCTTTTTATTTTTCATCTTATATTTATTATTTCCCCATGTCATAGACAACAACTTCCCCCTCCCCCGTGAACCGAATTATAGGTGTTTCCCTTGAAGATGGTATTTAAAGATTTCGAATCAACCGTGTCTTAATTAACGTTACGGTTCCTCTTACTTTTGAGGGGTGTGTTTTTTTTTTTCCATTTTTTTTTTTTACAATTAAGTTTTTTATTTTTTTCGGTTTTTTTTTTACATTAATAACCAACAACGTAGCCTTGACATAAAACTTTCCTCTTGAATTCCTCTATTTAACTTATTTTAAAGTGTCCCTACTCTCCCAAACACAGAGTCGGGCAAAGAGAAGCATTGTCACTTGCATTAAATCATACTGAAAAACGCTTTAATGATAATATCCATAAACAAATCACGAAAATGTCACGACTAAGTGAAAGGCGTAATAATAGTTGATTTAATAACGGCTAGTGGGTGCCCTAATCCCGGTCCAATTATGAAAATTGAGTTGCGATCACCATTAGGCTAGCCACACAATCTGTGGTTCCGGAATATTGAAATCCTCATACCGCAAGCGCATTATTGCGTAATAGAATATCTTACATGTAAGTTTCTCGATTGTCGCTGTTGTTTTGATTCGTTAATTTTCTTCTTTGCTTTAATTTGTCACATTACACGTGTAAAATGACATTGTTATGAATACATCAAGTCACATTTTTCATCCCCTTGTGGGAAACAAGTGAAATGCCAAGTAAAGATTGCCTAAAAGTACTATAAAATTTCAGCATCACATATTTGGTACCTGTTTTCCTAAGGCGCCGCATCAACCATCTTAATTCACCCGGCCACACCCTGCACCTGGATCGCTTTTGGCAAAGCACATGATCAGTTTTTGTGACATTTACATGCCAGTATTGTGTTATTTGCTGTGGGGATTAACACCTAACCTATACGTAGCAGTAATGATAGAATATCGGCTTTAAAATTGATTTGTTATAAGCAAAATCAATTGCCTGCCTCGAAAAGCTATATATTCAAGCATCCAAATATGTGAAAATTATTGGTTTAATTCAGTAAAGTACTATAGTTTAATATCTTTCTTATCATACTCAAAAAGTTGTTGGAAGTTTTGTTTCCAAATCTAATGCATTAGTTGATTTCTTATAGTGCATTCCTACGTGCTAAGTTTTTATATTGAATTAGATGTCCGCGGCGACTCATGCAATAGATGTTGACCATCGCATTAAATGAATTAAATGCCAAACATACATAAATGTTTTATACGCAGTCCTATACAAAAAAAATCGATTTTATATAATTGTTAGTTGGCTACGAAGTACGAATGCAGCCAAGCTCGAAAGATCTCAGCTCAGTGATCGTCGCTCAAAAAAGGGCTTATCCAGCCGACCCGTAGCGCCAATGAAATATAAATTCTTCAGTATTCAACACGTACGCAATCCGTCATATTTTAATTTTAAAACAGCAAAAGGGGCTGGTAACTCAGGCTACAAATCGCGTGAGCCGGATAAATATGAACATAATTGTACAATTGTTTTCAGACAGTTGAAGTTGATCGTCCGGTTTTAGCATCCAATAACATGATTTTCCTCTGGGAATTTTTGTTTCCATTTTCACACTATGAATATTCTCCTATCTACATGTATATAGATTATAGGACAATGTAAGACTTATGAAATAACGATTTTTAAAATTTGAGTCTTGTCCTATCTTGCAGGGTACAGTTGCCTCAGGCTAGAGTTTGCGGTTTGTAATCCTCCAGTATCATCAGCACGGGAGTGACCAGTTGCAGAAGACGATGACTAAGTTTAAAAATCGATATAGATATAGGTGAGAAAATGGTGTAGAATCTCTCTGTTTAATAAGTTGCTGTAAAAATCCATAGGGTGTTTAACAACAGATGATTTGTTGATTTCTCCAAAAATACAGAAGGGCAAGCAGCCTCAAGAGGATGTCAGTTACGCATACAAACCTTATCGACCGTTTTTTTCTTCGCACTTTCTTCCACAATATCTTATATATTTGTTTACTGTGTTCAAGATTCCGTTTATAAGCCTACTGAGGCATTCCTTGAAAAAACATTAACAATTTGTAAAACTGATAACCCGATGCGTCTTCGTTCCTATCCTCCGGACTTCAGAAATTCAGCACGACACAGATAATGCAATAAAAAGTATACAATACAAGCTCAGTTTTCAAGACGCCATTCAATTGAGCACGGAACTCGCTTCATTTTACATCACTTTCCATTACTTCCTACGGCCGGAGAGTTTTTGGGTCCCAATGCGAATTAAAGGCACGTGCGACATACTACCAATAAACCAAGTCGTGCTGGGGATGTTAACCATCAAGGTAAACCTAGGTTATCTTAAGTCTCTCTGCAACTAACGTGAGTCAAATTTCAATTTATTAATAGCGGTATCTTGATTTTTTCTGCTTCGATTTGTTTTCTCTTAAGTATTTAATCGCAACGTGACGTTGATGCGTCACGTTAACCCGACCTTCTTTTTGACTAGACGTAATCGTTCAACACATCTTGATTTGAGAAAATGTACCTGATGCGTCGCACTATGATGTGTTAATCGATACCGTCCATAAAAATGTGGTTAATTGCCTATTGGTATTAAAATGCCAACGAGTTCCATATGGAAAATACAAAACAAACAAAAAACTGTTGTTGATTCAAGGCCACAGAACAGGAGGGCTTTGCTCTCGAAATAGACTAGTGTGTTTTTTAAGCGGTTTGAACATGAAATTTTATTTGGCTTCGGCCTTGCAATACTGTGATTAAAATATCAACATTAATGCAGGTACTTTAATTTGCGAATCGAAAGCGTTCAACACATGTAACGTAACATGTAATTTATGTGTGGGAGAGACAATACAGGTTAGACGCGCTCTCTTAAAACCAAAGATTGAAAAAACAATCTAAAAGATTGAGTTCAGGGAAAAGTCTAAAATTTGATTGAAAATGCAATGGAATTTGGTTTGAATTTTCGATCTTTAAGACTGATATCTCAATCTTAATTTGGACTTTTCCCTCACCTCAATCTTTCGATTTAAGAGAACGTGTACGCAAGTAATAGCGGGGTTGCGAAAACCCATAAACGTCTAACGAGAGAAAATACAGGTCAGACGCAGCGTGTCCGCAAGTAATAGCGTGGTTAAAACAATTTATGAAGCAACGAGGTAGCGAAAACCCATAAAAGTCTAACGCGAAAGCCTGTCTATTGAAAATCTTGCCACAGGAGAATGATTTTGAATAAACAGGCGTTCGCGTTAGATGTATATGGGTTTTCGCAATTAACTAAAGAAACTTCACCTATATAACATACACATACGGCCATACTAAACCCGTAACCAGACTGAATTTTTGACGGTGCGACCTTTACGAAAAGTATGCCCCTTTTCCCAGTTTCATTTCTTTCCCGGAGGCGTTCCTCACTTACAAGTGTCATTTCACACCATTTTATCACATTATATATTTTCAAAGGCAAGCCCACGATTTTCCCAATTTCAACACCCAGTCTTAATGTTTAAAAACATTTTCATATTTAATTTTGACAAATCCGACCTTTAGATAACGGAGGAGGAGTGTTGTGTTGTGTGAGTACTACTTGCCCCGGTAAAGGGTTCCATTCTTTAATATTTCTCTCAACACACAATACAGAGCACTTATAGTTTTCCTACATTGAATCACTCTTCACGTCATAACCATCTCAGGTAAATTCTTTTCTACAAACGCCCTGGTGTATTTCTTTAGCTACAACAGCATCCTCTTTGCATACCTGCACACATGCAGGGTATTTACCAGAGTTATTCACTTCATTCATGACGGTTATGTAACGAATGCTGACACCCAACAAACCAGAAACGATATAAAGAGATGTATTGTCGTTTCTCAGAACAGCAATAAACAAAGCAATTATATAAAACTTAAGCCGTTTCTAATATATTTTTTCCTTTTAAATGTCTGATTTTGTTTATTCGCGTCACTTCATTAATAGTTTCCGACGTTTTCCCATTCACTTATAAGGTCATGCTTTATCCGGGAAATCAAATACAACTTTTCCCGACCGCGGACTTGTGCTACCTTTGCATGGCATCACTGCTGTTTGATTTGAGTTCGAATGTATTAATACGATTTAAAATCCATTCGTGAACCAGAAACCTATCAGAACTTGAATTACGTGGTTTAAAAACCTCGTGCATGCTATGCCGAGGCGGTAATCAGTGAGGGCCTATACCCAGCTTGTTCAGGAATTTGTTTTTTTCCAAAAAAAAAAAAACTAAGACTTTAAAAACCTCAGTGATTTGAGAAAAATGTAAAGAGGGTGTTTCGATATCATTTTTGTGATAAACAAAGGTTTTTTTACTTGGCCTAAACCTAACAATCCATGAAAACGTGGACATTTTAAAAGGGTCGCGTAATATTTAGAGTTTTATCGCAGTCGCACTAGTACTGTAACCACTGATCTCTATACATGGATTGTACACAAAATATTGTATATTAGATAATGGAGCAACGGGCGGAAATCTTGGTCTACTACCGAACACTATGCATTCCAAAGACAGCTGTTTAACAGAAGCTGTACCCCGGTGCAGTTTTAGAGACATGCCATCCAATACGCGCGCAACTTCAAATACAATTAGCTCAATGAATTGGCTTTATTCTGTAATCTCTTTTGTATGTCGCTTATCTACATTTCAATCATGTCAATAGGAACCAAATTATGTATAAATGACAGGTGTGGCTGAGATATGTGTCCGCCTGTCTCAACATTCCGCCACACTGGTGAAACAATCGGAGCAAGTCGCTTCAGTTGACTCTCACGTCCACCTTATTTTTCATGTCCAGCTTTATATTTTCTCTTTTCCGCTTCCTATTTAGCCCCTACTTTTTTTCCGTAGAAAATGCCTTCCCCCCCGCCTCTCCTATTCACCCGTGGAGGAGTTTCTCTTCACAATGGACGGCCGTGCGACTTCTGTTTTTATTTGTCTGCAGGTTTTTGGAATGACCAATATGGCCTTCATGGCTCAATTACGACCCAGGTTTCGCAATCCATTGTAATAGAGATCAGTGTTCGAAACCCAATGCGCGGGTTCAGCACTCTACTCACTTTTTCAAAGTAGCGCTGATAACTAGAGATCTTTGATGATGAAGATTTCCTAATTTTATTTTAAAAACATATGTCGCAAGATCCCAGCTCATTTTAAATAGACAATTAGGCACAAAAATGTATGCCATTTTTGATAATTTCTCTTTTTATCAGGACAAACGGTTCATTCCCGCTGTTTTTTTTAATTTCAATGTTACAGTCACTGGCGCTCAGATCTTTCATGACAGGTCAGAACTTGGACTACCACCGATCATCTTTCATTGTCCTTCGTTAAATCGTCTACTTCTTCGAAAGTTTAAGCAATGAACATTGGTTTCACTTCTCCTCGGCTTTTTCTTCTGCAAGTAATACTCAATACCATTAAACCCCCTCTTTAGACTGTCAATCCATCTTATCTATTATCCTTCTTTTTCATTATAGGTCTTATCCTCTCTCTTCATCGGCTGTCCAACCTAACTCGCCTTATCCTTTTACGTGTTTCCACCCACACTCAGTCGTCCTGGACTCTCCATTCGATGACTCCGCGTCTCTTTATTTCTCCCTCTCCTATTGTACACTTATTGCGCTCAGATGATTCTATCGCTGTGATGACACTCCCGCCCCCTACACACGGAAGGCTCTCTCTTTTTGTAGTAGCATTCCCAGGTCGACAGTCCATATGAGGGGAGGCGCCGTCTTGGTTGTAGGTGGGTGGAGGGTGGGCGGAGAAAGGGGAAGGAAAGGATGGAGATTAGTGTGGCTGGGAGGGGGATAGGGAGGAGTTTACCCCGGTGAGGGGGAGATGGACGAGGTTCCATCATCTGGGGCGTCGGTTCCCTCTTATGGGCCCGATGATCCGCCGCCGCTTGCATGTTGTTTAGCCCCTCTGTTCGGGTGGCGGTGGTGCTGGCTGGCTGCGCAGGTAGTTGGGGCAATATTTGGGGGAAAATTCGGGGGACCGTGGAGGGGGGGCGGTCCCTCCTTGTTTTGCGAATCAATATTTCTCCGAAGCCTCATCGCTCTAGGGGGCCCTCCCCCCAATTGAATGGGGGGGGAGACGGCTGGGATAAACAATAGGATAGCCTTCCCAGACCACCAAGAGGAAATGAAGGAAACTTGGCCTCAAGAACCCGGGGAATTTTTGGAGACCACTATTTTTTGAAACCTTATACATATATCTATCAAATCACGTTTGTCTCTGCAAAAATCGCCCCCATCACTTTGTTAAATATTTGCTGGCAGCTTTTTTTTTCAAAATGGCACGCCAATATTCACTTATGCCCTTTTGATGAATAATATCTTAATTTTTGATCCAAAATTCATGTCACTATGTATACTTAGTCGCACCAAAACAACCCAAGGAATAGTTGAAAAACAACTTTTGGCATCGTTAACCTTAAAACCTGCTCTAGAGGGCGGCATATTTCAAAATGCCACCAAAACAATGAAATACCGTGTATTTACAACACACTTAATGCCTCTTTAAGGCCAAAATGCCGGTGTCCACCTAATTATATACTTTGTCATGGACCTTGGATTAGTTTGAGGTAAAGTAAACACTAAACTGAAGTATAGCCCTTCAAGTGTGTATATAGAAGGCGCTACTGTAAAAATTGTCTATGACAGGCGGTGGCGGCAAAGCTTCATTCATAGCGGCAAACTGCCGAACGAAGCATTGGACGAGCCTGAAAAGTGAAGTCACTGTGCGCGTTTATAATAGATCAGTGAGTCGGCGAGTGGGATTCCCGTACGGAACCGTGATCGATTTAATTGCCTGCTTTAAATTGGTGGTGCTATTGTGCGCAAAAACTAGTCATCAATCGTTTTAAAGACCGGACATGATTGCTTTGCCACATGCAGGTCAACGAATCATCCACGGTGGTGCATGGGGCTACCCTGGGCTACCTGGTACCCGCCTGGTACAGGTCCGCAGCTATAAATAGCGGTGACTCTGCGATGAACATGATGTCAAGCGAGCTCGTTCAAATGGAACCGTTGTACCGTTATTCCATACCAATAAATACTTACACTGGAGTGATTCTTCAACTCCAACGGATTTTGAGTGGAAAATATTGCTATCAAACATATTTTCGACTTTAGAATATTTGTCATTTTAGGATACGTGCTAACCTATGGAAACGGTCAAAAACGACGCTTATCTGGCCGCCCCCCCTGGTCTATGACTTACTAGCACTATGACCACAACCACAGCCTCCTTACTCACTGATCCCCATTGAAATCCGCATAACGTGGTTTTTATTGAGTCTTGACGGATGGTTACTACGTGACAACAAGCTTCTTGCTTCGCCTGCTTGCGAGAGCTTTCAGGCAAGGAGTGTACGCGTACCGACGCAATCAAAACCGTCCACATAAGGGTGCTGTTGTTAAGGAATTACTAACGTACTTCATCACTTCAACCACACAGGGCTTGGTTGTTGTCTATTGGGCTCAGGGGTGGAAATGCCCGAGGGAGCGTGCTCAGGCCTCTCCTGTTCGGCATATGTGCCGGTGACGGGCCTGCTCGTGCGGGAGCCTGGCGTTTTGTCTGAAAGACAATCTTGGGAATGGCGGCACAGGGTTCAGATGTCAAGGGAGACTCAAGGTCCTTATATCGGCTCGCCCCTTATTGTGAGTAGAACCATAAGCGCGCAAGTCCATCCGGGGCCAGGTGTATGCTTTCTGTCTGCGTGGCCGGGCAGGCGTCACCTTTGCGTGACCTTGTCTGGAGCGCCCCGGGAGCACTGTGATAGTCATGTTTTTACTTAGAGTCAACCTTGGACTGCACTCTATAAAAGGCCCACCCCATCGGAATCAGTGGCGTCGCTGAGCGGGGCAAGGGGAGGGGGCAACATTCCCGTACACAACCTCAGGGGGCAGTGAAATGATGTTTCGGAAAAGAAAATAGTAACATCCTCTTCAAGATAAGGAGAATACCGAGATCTCTTCGCGAGGCCTCAACATACTAAAACCTGAGAGGTTCCGGGCTCCGTCACCTTGACCACCCCCAGGGGCAACATAGTTCATCTGCTTCAGTAAGGAGATTTACTGATCAATCTCTCCGAAGGCATCAAACATGCTATTTAACTCAAGAGCTTCCACGTGGCTCCGAACCCTGGACCCCGCCAGGGGCAGTATAGTTCATCTGCGTCATGATTGTGAGATAACGAGAGCTCTCCGGATGCACTGACACATGCTAAAACCATAGCTTTTGGAGGCTCCGCCCCTTGGACCCCCGCAACATTCAACATAGTTTCACGATAAGGACTAACCCCTGCTCCAAAGTACTCGAACATGTAACTCAAGAGCTTCGGGGGTCTCGGCCCTGAACCCCCACAAAGGGATTTTCCCCATTATTCCGGTATGCCCGCTTGCCCGAGATCGACGGCGCCTGCCCTGTGCTGGATTATGCTTTGCCCTGTAATTGGGGGGGGGGCAAAAATTCAGCCCAGAATCTTGACCCGTCGTTGGATGCCCTCCTGCCTGGCTTGTCGCTGGGTGTCTTCGGCCAGCTCCTGCGGACAACATATACATGCAGCAGCGTAGCATGTGAGCATAAGCCTGCCAATTAATCTGGTTTGGAAGCGCCCCTGTGTTGGACAGAGGCCGGTTGCTGACGCCTTAGGTCCGGGGTAGTTTCTTAAGCAATTCCGTTCCTTTGAAATTGTCTGTAAGGAGTTTGGGGAGTTTGGCTTGTGGAAAGAAAACATGCTGTCACCAAGTGGCATCTATTGGTATTGAGCAGCCTGGTGAGTCGTCTTCCGCCTGAGGCTGGCTTCTCGCGGGCTGAGTGGCGGTGTCAGCTGATTGAGATCCAATCGGCCGATCAAATGTTTCCTTGCAGTCGTGAGTCTACCTCTACCTGAAGCAGATCAAGGACCTGGGAGCTCTCTTTGTCTGCCCAATGTTGTCCCCCAAGCACAAGGCCAGACAGGACCTTGGCAGATTCAGTGAAGCATCCAACATTGTACCCACCATCTGGCTAGATCAGCATTTGAGAACCACTGTGTTTGTGTATCGCTTAATAAAATTTGCAATTTTAAGATCCTTGCTATTTGTTCAATTGGCGATCTTTTAGCACGCTGTTTCCCTTAGCTCCTTTGATTCAGACTTGAATCTTCTCTTTCCTCCTCCTCTTCTTGATTCATGTCTTAAGGTCTTCTTCTGTATCAGATTATTCTATTATAACTATTATTTCAGACAACTCTTGTTGCATCAACTCTCCTGATGACCACTTGTACCTAGTGCACCATCATTTAACTTCCAACCATGATCATCTGGGTGGAGGACATTTCTGGCTCTGCCAAATCTGCCTGGTACCAAATCAGGGCTTGTAAATTGGCTCTCTGATGTGCATCCTCAACAAATCTAATCTCTCAACGAGTGCTCTGGCTTATCAGTCCGATCTTCCAAGCCTTAGGAAGGCATCGATATACTTGTCACGTTTTGACTTAACCCTCGTCTACCTGAGCCAATTTTTTGTAACAACTCCCCTACCACCCTCTCGCGCCCCCCGTGATTTTTCTTACTGAACATCCGATTCCTTTAATATAGTACGCACAGGGTAGCTTATGAGTTTTCTTTCTTTCGCATTGGTATCAAAGAAGTGCCAACATCCTCCCCCATTAATGAATGACACTATGACGTCATATTTGAAGAAGTATTGAAAATACATGTACTTGAATATAGGTGGAAATTGATATTTTTGAATTCTTGCGACTCAAACACATTATAATAGCACTAAATGCTCTCATTGGTATAGACTCTTCATTTTTTCATCAAGTAGAAGCCAAAACCGCAATGAAATTTGAAATTCCTAACCTTTTTGGCGACATATTGAATTTTCCCCTATAGTCATGTAGAACCTTCATGTTACCGTAAAGTTGAGTATAAACAAGTTGAGTATATACAAATTTTTTGCTGAAAATTATAGATTAGGTTGTTGTAGAATAAGAATCTCCGGTGCCACCTGGGCATCATTGGGCATTTTGGAGAATCCAAGATGGCGTCGCCATTAATGATACTTATCTATTCAACCATATTATCAAACTATGGAGTTACTAGATTACTATATGATCCAATGAACAAGTGCCATACACTTGTACATTAAGTCCTACTTCAAATTCAAAATGGAAGCCAAATCCAATATTTAAATATGCCCTATTACAGCAAATACCTGGGAATAAAAATAGACGTGAACTACTTAGTTTACTTGTTAACACATAATGTATTTCTGAATTTAAAATTTTAAAATTGTAACATGGCGCATCAATATGACACCAAAAACGTGAACATCTTCAAAAACTACTGACAACAAATTTATAAGTTTTACAGCCGTCAAATCGAAATCAATGTGCCAATGAAATTAGATGTTCCCTTTGATCCTTACCAATGTACAACATACATTTCAATTTGTTTTAAATGCGCCAAAATCCGAATAAAACCAATATGCTGCAAAGTTTTCAATACCATAGAATTACATTTTTTCAGCATATATTGCGCTCAATTTATAATTGACACCTTTTTATTCATCGGGATTACCTGGTATCACTTGGTTAATGATAAGATGTACGCTTTCTAATTGTTTCATTGACACAATAATTTATACTTGAAGGTAATATTTAGAAATTTTGTCAAGTGTTTTTTTGAAGAGATTCAACGTTTTTTGGCTGCCATTTGATTGACGTCATGTTACAACTTTAAAAGTTATCATGATACATGTTATTGGTATTAACACATAAATATAAGTACTTCATGTTTATTTTTATCGCAGGTATTTGCGGTTATGGGCATATTTTTAATTGAATTAGATTTGGCTTCCATTTTGAATTTGAAGTATGACTTACTTTTACAAAGTCCATACACGTGTTCATTGGATATAGTATATCTAGTACTCCATAATTGATAAGAGAGGGGTGAATATATCATTATCATTATGCGAGGCCATCTTGGATCTCTCAAAATGCCCAATGATGCTCAGGTGGCACCCAGGAGATTCTTATTCTAGCCTACCCACTCTATCATTTTCACAGCAAAAACATTGCATATATATACTCAACTTTAGGTCAGGTCTAATTTGACCATATCCACCCTATACTATGTGTGTCTATGGAATTGACAATTTTGCTAACATGCGAACCTTATACGTCATTGTGACGTATCTAGGCATGTTGGTACCCCTTTTGATTATCAATGGAAAGAGGAGGACCATAGCTATCTATTGGTTGCAAATTGAGTGGCCTGTGATTGTTCTGTGTTGTGCTTAGGCATGTTGGTACTTCTCTCCCGAAGGGTTGGTTAGCATGTTTGGCAGCCATTTTGAAAAAGCGCCCTCACCGTTTAAAACCCAGGGTGGGATTTTTGGCAGACAACCTGATTTCAGTTGCTTATGGTATAAGCGTCACAAAAATGGTTGTCTCCAAAAATCCCGTGGGGGGGGGTTCAGGCAAGCCACAAAAATGGGGGTGGTCCATGGTAGCCCCTAGTCCCATAATTGAAGATTGTAGAATAACAATTAACCTTAATTCCACAGCTCTAGTTCTAATTAAAGGACTCCCCACCTTTTTAAACAAACCCGTTTATGAAAATATTTAGGCTTTTCTCTCCCTTTAAAAGTTGTGAAAATTAAATTTTGTCATGCCATTTTATTTATGCCAAAGATGAGTTGAAATGGCCGTTTATGACCTGTCCGAAAATTTTATAAACTTGCACGAATTTTGCTTAGAACTAGTTTTTTACACTTAGGTCTTCTTATTCTACACTCTCATTATATTCATCAAATTCTACACTTACTGAGTGAAAGGGGGAAATGAACTTTAAATTTATGTTAAATGAATTACACCACATTTTAAAGCCTTTAATATGCACTTATAATGGATTGTAACTCCAATGCATCTTCGGCCTTTCAAATTTCAGTGAACGACAAATCCTCTTCGAAAGAAACTATAATACCCAAATACCCTCGACATATCATGAAGTACACGAGTAACAAATCGTGATTAAAATTTCGACGAATTTTTTTCAACCTTTCTGTAGACAACATGAATGGCAATTGTTTTCTTTTTGAGCGTCGTTATGGACCTGATCAAGTTTACTAACAACACAACTAGTTCAGAAGGCATTAAAGTTAAAGGGGGATGGCCGATTTAATGATATGAAGCTTTCATCTGATAGATTGTGGGCCTTCACCCAAAACCCCCGCCATCTGTAAGTTTTTCGCGCCGATATTTCAATCCGTTTCCATGTGAGGCAAAACGTGATTTTGTAATCCCCATAGATTATTGTGTAAAATTATATGGTCGACCAAATAGGGTACATTTTCGCTCATAACAATCCAAACCACATCCTTTGTCCTAAGATTTCCAGGTAAATGAAAAAAATAGTAGCTTTCCCTTCTGATTACCAAAATGTTGACCCCACTCTTCCCGTAAAATCCTGGAGCTTCTGGGAACGAGGCTATTAGCGATCGGGCCATGGACCTTAATTAATTCATAGACTGCAATACAAAAAGTATTTTATGTAACCTTTATCGTAGAAACCCCGTACGTACTTTATTCACACAGTTGGATGATCAATTTCACCCACACTACTTGATCCCATATACCTAAGGATTTACTTACAATCTACATTGCACTTCCTGTGATAATTTCTTAAAGGTCACGTTTCAGTTTAAATCTTGAATTTCTAGCTAGGGAATAAGGTAAATATTTCTGAATGTGTGACTGTATCATTTATTCTGGTATGTGACATGCTAGTTTAAGCTTAGCCGCCTCCTAAATGAGCATAAGAAGAAAATGAGCAAGGTGTAGAAGCTTTTGCTCTTAGTACTGTGCAGGTAATTATTACTTTCCGTTCGTTTTCTTTCCTTAAAACTATTTGGATAGCGGAAGGACCCCCAAAAAAGCGCAACAACGATTAATTAAAGAAAATCACTCCACATTTTTAAGAGATTCATAAAGACTATGTATTTGTGAACCTTGTGTTAACTCTTTGCCGATTGTTGGTTTATAGTTGTTTTACAATACAACGTCAGATTCTTCCAACATATGCTTTTAGCCACCTTTATTATCGTTCATGTTGAACATCACAGTTTAGACCGTATTCTCCAAAACCAACCAGTCGTATATGATGACCAACCAAACCCTCCTGCTAAGTCCGTCAGAACCGACAGTATAAGTTTCTGGATGCTCCTTTTTAAATAAATGATGAGTCTATAATATCTATTCTTACATAGATCATCACGTGTAAGATGAGACTGGGACATCAACGTACATCATTCTTGATATATGCATCTGCTGGAAAAAGTGAAATCTACGGTGACCAGATCATTTGTAACACTGGCCCTGTGGCGATGTTTTTGGAAACAATTTCATGTAATTTTGGGGGGGAATTCAAGTTTGTCATTTGGGTTCTGCTGGACAGCAACACTTGAGTTGCATTATTGTCCTTTGTTAAAAAACCCCGGGAATCCGATCCTTTGAAATTTTCACTGAAATAATACAAGTGCCATCTCTTTCTTTGAGTGTGGACCATACTCCTCATGAGTATATACCATTTCCCGCAGCTCGCCAGGCTGGTACTCCTACCCTAACACAATTCCCTAACCCTAATACAAATCCTAACCCAAACCCTAGTCCTTACTCTAGTTCTACTACCCTAACATAACCCTACCCCTGTTCCTACCTAACCCTTGTCGTGTGAATGGCCAGTATGGCTATTCAGCCGACTGTCGTTGAAGATGGATTGAATCTGGAGAATTGAAGCTGGATTGATTTTGTGCCAAACCTGCTATTCAACCGAACCTTGTCGTTCCAATAGCCACTTCCATGTTTGAATGATAGTCACAACAATGAGTTTGTTCTGTATTTATGTAAGAGCTTTTGACATCATGTAACGCCTCCATAGAATGTAGAAAATTCCTTTTTCGCTCTTAGGGAAATTATCATTTTGGACACTTTGTACGGTAACACAAACTATTCTAAACAGCTGAAAAAAGCACAAACCTAATGCTTTCTTGATTTATGACTTGTGTCATTGCGCTGGTGATAAACGTGCATTATCGTAAATTTTATTGTCTAATATTGTGCCATCGTTAAAACATATAAACATGTTCCAAATCTTCTTCGGCTCCATCCAGAGTAGAATTTACTTATCTTCTAAGAGCTTTTGAGAATAGAACTCAAGGCCAATCAAAAGGTCGAAAGTTCAGATTTCGACATTTTGGATTTATTTTGATGATTCATATCAATTATTAGATATTGGCCTTTTTATCAATCACTATAATGATGCTATTACACTTTATTGATACTAATGAAACCAATCAATTTGCTTTTTTCATTATGCAAATTAGCCATTCTGATGAGCTCACTGTGTGAACGTCGTCACATGGTTTGAACTATGGGCATGCTTTGTTGAACAACGGAGTCAAGTAGAGACGACAAAATCCGTTTTGTTCACCAAATTGTTAAAATTTAAAAAAAATATTATATTAGATGCCACTGCTGTGTAGACTAGCTCTCATCACTAAGAGCAACAGAGTAGCTACACAAAGTCCCGTGGCAGGACGAGCTGTTGTAAAGTTGGGTACAAATCAATGATTCTATTGTAATCCTTTGTTACCTATTTGGAACAATGGTCGGCTCTTTAACATTTGCCCAAAAGTATAAAGGTGATGGAATCGTGTATAATTGCCATGGGGATATTTGATGTCAGTATGCGAATCCATTACAATTTAAATTCATCCTACAAACTACCTGGAATTTTTGAAGGGATATCATTTAGCTCAGTTTTTGTTGCTTGGTAGTGTGTCAATTAAAGGAACAGCGAGAAATTTGCAGGTATTGTTATATTAAGCTCCATTTTTGTGATTAAAAATTGTATTTTATTTTCTCAATTTTATTGGGAAAAGATTTCTCATGGGAAAGTACTTTGTTTGTCAGGAAAAAGAGCATGGAATTCCCAACATACTAAATTTAGAAACTGAGTCAACTTGTTTGTGCAATCCTGATCATACAGGTGTTATTTACTAGATTGAGCAAGCACTGTGAATGGCCTGAGGGTTTTTTCCAAGCTTTGTTGCAAAACAAAACAGATTACAAAAATAGGTATTTTCCCATGAAGTTATTTATATAAAATGGTGCAATGCAGATGATGTAATTTATGTGAAATCAGATTTGACAGTGCTAGGTTATGTTTATGCATGATAATGTTGTAATACCTATTTTTATGTATTAGGAAGTACTAGTTATGAAATAGTGTGTATATAAGGAGAACTTGGCCAGAAGATAGGGGCCAGCCAGTTGTTCAGTTGTGGATCTCAGCTTGAGGTCAGGGCAGTACATATTATCAGGATATTTTTGATATTTACCACAGGAGCTGCATATGTGCAAGCTATTTTTCCGCTGTCATCTTCGAGGCCAAGAGAGCTTCAGTTTTTGGAATCAAAAAGGATCCCAGTTTGTGTTCCTAAAAGTGGACATTTAATTACGACAGACGGACATCAGGTGGTGATACTTGGATGGTGCTGCTGAATATTAGTGTCGTCGGGTGAAAACCCCATCGTCTTTAACTGCTGGACAAAATTACCTTCAAGACTCAGAAGATTCCTATGGATATTGTTACCCTTGGAATATTATTGCAAGCTGTCATATTGAAGTCTTCGCTGTGAGGACATATCATTGTTGAACTCCAACGCTTCCTTTAAGCTAACCCTGGACGCTAGTGAACTCTAAAAAGTATCATATCTTAACTAATTGTGTGTAATTTTAATATATGTAATATTGATTTTTAAAAAAAGAAAAAACCTAAAAAATTAATTAAAATCATTAAATCTGTGTTATTATATAAAATTCAGATCACTTGTGCACAAGGCTCATTTATTTGTGTTTGAAAGGTATTTCTGACCTTTGACATCCATGAGACGTCATAACAGTACCCATAAAATTATGTCGGATCATATGCAATGAATTCATATAAGTATACACTCAATAGATTACAAACTTGTATTTGGGTACAGAAATACCTTAAAAGTGAAAACAACGGCAATTTTAATTTGCTTATATTACATTCCAACACATTGACTGAATTTTGCATTTGAGTAATTTTTTAAAAAATGCACATTTTTTTTTGTAGCAAAGAAAACATTAAAAGATTATCTTTCGGCTGGGGATATGTTTGAACGCAAGCATTACATCAGTGTAAAAACAGGGCGTCCAATATCTTCAGGGGTATATAATATTTGAAATCGCTCGGTGCTCCTTTAAAACAATAAACTAACCTTCACTATCTTATGTCTAAGGTACATCTCTTTTATTAAAGGTGCATTTCGTGATTCCAGCACCTTCTGTTTTATTCATTGTTGCACTAGATATCCCTGAGAAAAGCTTATTCCCAAAATTTGAGTTGATTCCGATCTTGCGGTTTTGTGTTATGAGCAATTGCCTGTTTTCCACGGTCCCATAAGGTACTGTGCTATAATTTCTGTCTGTTTACGGACAGAAAATACAAAATTGCGAATTTCTTACAGATACAGCCGAATTTGCACGTAAGATTAGGTACACATGGATTACTAAGGCTAACGGGTTCAGATGATATAAAAATCTAAACTTTTTAAAGGTAAGTTGGGGGGGGGGCGAGGCTGTGGATTACAAAATGCCCCTTTAACAGATAACATAAGTTTCCCATCGCATTTACTCTTGAAATCATACCGAAACTGTTGTATCATATGACAAAATTTATGCAATGACAACATGGAAATTTTTCTAAATTGAAAAAAATCTCCAATGAAAGATTGTGCACACCCGAAATGTGTGAAACTATCACAACACAAAGGTTGGGCAGGTCAGCATTAAATGACAAGTGAAAAATTTCAATAAATGTAAATCATCTGCTTATGAAATGTTAGAGGTAAACAATACAAACAATAACAAAATGAAACATTTTCTACTAAAATGTCAGACGTTACAAATGTAAATGTTAACACCAAAATTTGGTATTAATTAACACAAGAGGGTGCGGTCCTGTATTAATTCCAGGAGGGTGTTAAGTTAACACCAGTAGTGTCAATTTGACATCGGCATTGTTAACAAATAATTAACATCGAAATGTGGTGTCAAATTAACACCAAGCAGTGTCATATCATACATTTTAACAGCTACATTTGTGTTAATATCACACTAACGTGGTGGTAAATTTAACACCGTGTTAACACCCACGGTGTTAAGGTTAACACCCCAGTTTTTGGACGGTAAGGTGGAATCGTAAAATTGAAAATTGATTTTTTTAACAGATGAAATAATTGAAACATTATTGCTATGAGGCATTTAACTTTGCTTAAAATAACCGTTTGAAATAATAAAACAAGAAACTAGTAATGGTATGATACAACGAACAAGATATAGGTCGGCTGAACATTCGCTATGAAAACACGAACAGCCTAATAAAAAAGTTGTTTCGTCCTTTTACCATGTCTTTGAAAATGGGGTGTCGTGAACCCGTTCTTATGTCTGGCTCCCGGATTCATTACAGCGCAAAGTCGTCTTGCACTTAACTCTGATAGTTCGTTCATTTTTGCTTTTAACCTTGTAACGCCTGCGAGCTCACAATGTTTTATGACAAAGAGGGTAATACAGCTCTCGGCTACGGGAACACGTCGCCCTTTGAATAGCCTCCTACTCAAGATCCCCTTGAATATTACGTGTAACATCGAACGAAGTAGGCAAAGAACATTCCTGAGTGGTTTTGTAAGGTTGGAACGGTTTATCGTGTAACATTAAGCCATAACGAAAAACACGTATCCTCTTTCCAGGAACTAAACTTGGATAAAAATGCCACCGATCACCAAAATGAAGTGCAAGAAGTACTATAAATCCTACAAAGTTAACACGGCAACCATTTGGTTAAGAAGTATGGAACGCACCATTACTCCCCGGAAAAAAGCGGAGTGTAGGAATCTGGAAGTGAAAAGTGTTTTGATTATTTGTTAACCTTGACAAGACTTAAAGGGCTGACGGTGATATTCATTTTGAAATTTTAAATTTTTCATGAAATTAACATACTCTTGACATTTCCATGGAACGTCATCAGTTTAACAATGCTGTGTGTGATTTGCATAAATGAATAAGTTAGTGATCTACCAATCTAGTGTGTTTCAGAAAAAAAATGTATCATTAACATCGTAGTTATATTTCAATTAATATATTAATATCTTTTTTAAAAACATCAGCTAAGTATGTTTTTAATATCCTAAGGTACGCATTTAAATAAAATATATAAAAGCACATCAAATCTTTGATAAATGAAATATTACATACATTTATCTCAGCATATTGATCTAACTAACTCACTCATTCTTATTATCAGACACCAAAGCCATGCATATTTTCGAACCGGTGATGCAGGAGATAATTATGGTCTTCGGGACTCATTGTCCCCCTACAACGGTGAAGAATAGGGCACTCGATTCACTTGACTCTTCACGCAACATTACAACATTAGTTTTACGCTTTATTTCGTGTCGTCTATGGAGCTCGGACTATGGCTCCGGGCGGACCATATCTCCTTTTACACCGGCCTTATGTTACCCAGCATTTCAATATATCTTGTGCCAAGACTTATTTTTTGTTTACTTGTGAGGTTATATTCTTTATGGATGTTAGCCCTTCCTTTTTTGCACTCATTTGCAAATAAGAATGTCATTTTTGTTCAAGCTATACTTTCGCCTAGCCGATTCCAAACCATATTATCTCATGCTATTGCTAAGCAATAGCAAAAGCAAAGTTTTTTCTGTCCGTTATTTGTTTCTGTGTGACAAAAGGAAGATATTGATTAAATCCGACTTTAAATTTAAAGGCAAGTTTAATACTGATTTTGAAAAAGCAGCAACGATAAAAAAATAAACCTTTCTATACCTTGTGAATTTATTTAATATTTTAGGTAAAATATTCTTTTTAAGTAAAAATCAAAGTTTAGAGGATACTAACATCTTATAACAATAATTCTAATGCTGAAATACTGTGAAGAAGTGCTTGAAAGGCAATCACTGTGGACAATTTTAAGGTGTTAGATATTTAAGTGCAGCCAAATTGACCTGAGCGAGATTTCATCAGTTAATTGCAATACCCTTGAGTTCAATTAGTTAAACATTCAAAAGTAATTAAACAACTCAATAGTGACAGCGTACTGTTATTAACTTGATTAGGTCTGAATGGGAAGTAATAACTCTACATTCGATCAATTTTCTTGTTCATATCTTGAAACAGAAACTTCTTCATGGGGCAGATATTTGATAACGTAAAAAGATACGTTAAAATGGAAAAATGGAGTAAAATTTGACAACATCATTCAAAAATATGCACCATGCTTGTTTATTGCATAAATCATCTTTAAAAAAATTGATATCGCGTTTACACTTCAATGGTGTCTCTAGACAATGACAAGAAATCTCCTATTTTTAGTACTTATTGAAAAAACAAATATGAACGAGGAAATTTACTATGAAATGAAAAAAGGAAATATTGAAAGGATAGTTGAAATTGCTTTGCATTTGTAATCAAGTGATAAAGCGAAGTATCGTGTTCCTTGTAATAATAGATTCGGCACATCAATGTCGTGTTACCAGGGTGTTCCAAGAAAATGTTACTTGTAAATATTCAACTTCTCAACTAAATTTTAAAGGAGAACATGTAGTGTAAGATTTATTAATGATGCACTTTCTAACAGCCTTGAAATACGTTTGTGTACTTGTAAGGCAGCATGGGAAATGGACTGTAGTGTAGAATCCGCACAATATTGTAAAGTATGCTTGTATACAAGGGTGTATGGCTAAATTTAAGCGACCAAAACAGTTGCACGACTAGCGCCCACATTGCGGTATTTCGTCTGTCCACCTCTTGTGGAATTCGGGCATCACAATGCCGTAGCTTACAGTGAAGAGGTGGCGAATTCTTTTAAAGCCATTTCCTTTTCCCGATTTTAAAAAGCGTTCACCAAAATACTTCATTACACTTTGTGTCTTCGTTTTTACCTAAAAAGTGAAAGTGTTCATCAGGTACAAGTCATTTACTATTATGCTTAACATATCAAATCTTTACATGCGGAGTTGGATGAACGCATACTTAACTTAAAGTTAAAACAAAGAATTCACGCGAGATCCTTGAGGGTGAGAGTTGAAGTTCCATCAATGGTAAGTTCCTTTTGCGTTATAACTGTGTGTGTCTGTCTTTAGGGTGATACTTGTGTGCCCTTTTTGTGTAAAAACTTATCGTATGTGTCTTAGTTTTTCTAATATGTGTCTAGTCATAGTAGAAAAGTCTTTCATAGAGAGTAAAGGTTGTATAGATAGCATTTTCTAGTGGTTTTACAAAAGTAACACAAGCAGAAACACAGAAGCATCATGTAAGAAATGCTCAAGTGCGTTCGTACTTGAAAAGGCAAATAAAGTGTTTGTGAAAGTCACACAAGCAAACGAAACACAATTATACCTTCACTCTAAGAAAAATACGGCTTTTTGTCCTCTATATGGAACCTTCAATAATGGAAACCCTCAAAAATGGTTCTTAAAAATCTGAGAACCCCCAAAAAGGTGCAATACAGCATTTAAGAACTATTTTTGGTTCGTTGAAGAACCTTACAGGGTTCCATATAGAGGACAGGTTTAAAACCTCTTTCGCACCTTTTTTTCTTAGAGTGTTCGTGTGTATGTTCGCGCCCGCGTGTGCGTGCGTGTAGGGTTGGGTTGGGTGCGAATACATGCGTTCATTGCGCCTGTAGATGTGAATTTCATACATACATATGCCAAGCGAATTGAAGTTTTCACATTCCTTGAGAAGACATGCATGAAAGTGGCAAGAATTATTTTGTTTAATGATTACATCAGGCACACCAAATAAAAGACACACAACCTATACAAAAGTCTATAAAGAGAATTCCTCATAAAGTTCCACTCATAAAACGATCTATTGTAAACCTGTCTTGCCCAAGGATATCACAAATATCATCCAATATCTATACGAGTTAATGTAATAAACCAAGATGAACAAAACCCAGTTTTGTTTCTCCAAAGGGAATCGCTTTCAGTGGGCCCACTTAACGGCTTCATGTGGCTTTCGTTAAACAAGTTCCAACAAGAGATGAGCAAGCTAATGTAAAATACATCGGCACAGGTATCTGAGGTATTCTAAACCAGTTTATTTTGACCCCAAGATACCTCTATTTTTACCCATGAGTTCGCGCAAGTAATCTTGATATTTCCCACTGGACAATTCGAAGACGCACGAGAGATTCTCAATGTGAGTAGAACGCTTAAAACATTCAGATTTATTAATCGTCTATGAGTCTTCAGGATGCGGGAAAAAGACAGTAGAGACTAATTTGTCGCAGAGGAAAAACAAGCTCATATGATGGTTTCTGTTTTCATTCCTCAATTCCAGACAGAGGTTTCCGAGCGGATTCTTACAAGTTGTTGGCGGTTGAATTTTTACAGATTTGAGCTTCTAAGGCAGCTTTTTGATTATGGGGTATAGGTTTACAAATTATCAATATTAAACCTGATTGAATCTAAACATCTAAAAATATGGAACCCCTGTCGGCGGACAATTCAATGGTGATTTGAATGGGATGCCGAATTTAAGTTGGGAAATCATCTCAGAAACAATCAGAAAAACCTATAAACACGCAATGACAATTTTCTTAATGTAATAATACATTTTTGATTTGGCCTGTTTAGGTTCTTGTATAGGTAAAGCAGAGATTAAAGTCAAGGGCTAGGGATATCATTTGGGATAATGATGTAGGCTATAGTGAAACACGAAGTGATATCAGACATAAGTGAAACCTTCTACACATCTATAACATTGATATAGGTGGGCCGATCTGCCATTTTTAGTTTTTGAGGATACTTTTCATGCTGAAGTTCTGTGAAGTTTATTAGCTAACAAACTCCCAAAGGACTTATGATGTAACATCGAACATCTTCCTGCAAAACATTATAATAATCCTTTTAAACGATGTAGATACACTCGAATAACGATGAGGGACCCTCATATATTAAGTAAAATCTTGGTCCATATTGAGTAAATCCTACCCTACAATGGATAAGTATACTCCAATTTGACTACGATCTTACGCAGCATTATGATGGTAATGCCCTTATAATCTTACTCTATATTTTTGGAATGTATATGCACGGAGGAATGCGTATTTTATCGCCGTACACTGTTAAAAATGTCTGTTATTTAACGGTAGAATACCGGAATCCTGCTGCCGGTATTCTACCGTTAAATAACAACAACTCTAAAGATGAATTTATCGTTATGATTGAAGAGAAGTTTTGATGTTTTATCGATGTTTGTATGAAGAAAACACTTATTTTGTGTTAATGTCATTAAAATGTTCAAGAATCTCTTAAATACAGTAAATTTACTTTCTACGATGCACCGTATTTTAAGGGTAGAATACTGGCAGCTGGGATTCCGGTATTCTACCGTTAAAAAACGTTATTTTTTCTAACAGTGTAGGATATGCCATTAGGAATTACACGTATCCTTAAAGGGGTGTGTTCTGATTCTGGCATTTCTCCTTGTGTTGACTTTATAAATATCCTCTGGGAATACCTAATCAGGGCCGATTCAAAACCTCAATTATTGAAATAGAATGGAGCGCTGGCATGCTTATCGAATGTCTCAGTTAGCATGCCCAAAGGTGTCAGTGTTGAAAGTTTTTTACCTGACAGAAAACCTTGTAGGAAGGTTTTGTTTTTGCCATCTTATCTACGGTAATCTAAGATACGCGGACGAGGCAGCGGATCTTTAAGTCCCTCTTTAATTATCTCGAAGGATTCAGGACGTGAAATAAGACAATGGAGACGGTCTATCGCAGGAGGAAACGCAGATCATGTGGTGGGTTTTGTTTTCATTCGTTAATCCAGACAGGTTTTGGAATGGATTCTAACAGGTTGTTAGCGGTAGAATTACGATTGGTGGTGGTTGAAAGAGTTAGAATTACTATATATTTTAGTACCCAAGTCGGTATTTAAGTTGATGGATGATGTACGTATTTGGCAAATATCGAAAGGCGTGTTTCTAATTTAATCAATTCTCATAGGTTTGTATACGGACATGAATCATTGTAATTGCCGGTTCAAGGTACTCTCTAAATTTCTTAGATTAAGATGGAGGAGAAATCTGAATTTTGATTAAAATGTTTAATTCATTATAGTTTATATTTCAATGTATTTTGATTTACATTTTAAATCTAACTTGAATTAGATTGGTTTTTAATCTAAGAAATATAGAGAGTAAATTAGTAAAACCTAAAAAAGCACGTTAATGCAAGGAAAGGATTCTAGGCAAATTATTGTTATGTTGGGGCGCTTGTTGTGTTATATCCGCTCAAATATTAGTAAAAGGACACACCTCACCATTTTCAACATGTATCGTTGTTTCGGTTATAGAGTTCGGGTATAAGTTGCGGCCTTAGGGGCTGAGAGGAATGTTCTGAGCATAAATACAAGTTTCAAGTCGTAATCGTCTGGTAGAGCACATACATGTATAAGTCAAGTCCTTCGCCGTTGACTCACCCAACGGTCTTTGGATGCTTAATCAACCTGTGAATATTACCAAAAAAGATGTAAAATCAAACTGTTTTGGCCTGTCTTTTCTGCAAGCCCTCTTGTAAATCTTGTATTGATTTCCAAACTCTCGACAAACCAGTGCATTTTAACTGCGGTGAGCAGTTACTGCAGATGGTTAACAGTGCAACACAAGGAAACCCTCTCTTGTGAATTGAATTGAACAGGTCTAATGGAAATGAACTAATTTTTGGCTTGAACTAGCCGTCCTTCCTCAGGTATGCACTTCTTGTCTGGATTTTGAGGTTTCTGGCACACCTTTGTTAGGGCTTATAAATCGAATCTAGCCGTTATCATATGAAATACAAGTGACCGGTACTCTATAACTTTACTTTGCCAAACTTTTGTCAAATTAACGTTAAGTAGTCGTTCCTGGCTGTTGTGACGTCAGACGTCACTCAGGCGATTATGTGTTCCTACCCTCTAAAAAGAGCAGCGTAATTCATGCCCTTAAGTTGAGTAATTTACTGTGATTGCGTCTCTAGCGTTGTAGAACATGACCGGTCTCTCTACATAATAACTTGAGTGGCTAGCGTTGATGGGGAAGGCAACCTCTCGCTTCACAAAGACGGTTCAAGAATGACATGAGGCGCTGAAAGATCCCTATCGTGAAGGTTAAATTAGACTACTTCACACGACCGGGAAGAGGTGACATACGATATTGTAAGCAATATATTGTAAACAATATGTAATTAGGAAACGCGTCGTCTCCTGTCAAATGCGTTAAGGAGGCTAGTATGAAGTCCGTATGAAATATATATCTATGGTGTAGATAGGACGATAGGACATTCATGTAAGGAGTGTTGGATTTTGTAATCTGAACACTTTTAAAGAGTATGTTGACTGTGAAATGTGATGTGGAAAAGGATGCTTAGCTATTTCTTCAACCACCATTTTACTAGTAGGTACCAACCATCGTTAGCTTAAGTAAGAAAACATACCAAAAGCTATTTCTTTATGTTTCTCATGAATAGATTTTAAAATTATCTATCGTAACTCTAACCTGGACTAGAAGAGAACCCCTGACACATTCAAGCTGAACATCTCTATTATGTCCATTTTGCAGTAGATATAGAATTGTTCTAACCACAATGAGAGAGTTGAAGGCACGAAAGCGGTTTGACGAGTTCGCGTGAACACACTTTCAATAGATTGCAATCTTGCCTTTATATAGATGATTACTGCTTTTGTAACTGTTCAGAGAACACACTCGATTGACTCCAAATATTTGAGAGAAGCAGAAACGTTTTGGGTAATCTCATATAGAATTCTTTGACCGTTATATGAACACCATAGGAAAATGCCGAAGCAAGACATGAAGACATCTTCAGAGAAGGTGTACTGTATTAGCTCGTCTCATTCACAGTGAAAATATTGTCACTAAAAGCTACTAAAAGGGAAGTGATGACCGTAAAAAGGCAATGTGGATCGATATGAGATGGAATTCTTTATATCGAATATTGAACTGGTGATTGGTGAAATGGAAATGACGTTACTTTACATATGCTGGCTCAATAACTTCAGAATATTTACCAGTGCAAATTCAGCTGATTTTGATAAATAGGAAAGGCAAAAGTATATAATCAATATTTCACGCTCGACGAATATTGTTGAGTGGCATTATGTCTGAAGAGAAGCTCTGTTACAATACATCTCACAGTTGCTGTGAAGGCAGTGAATAGCATGCACAATGTTCTGATGCCCGCAATGGGAATGGGGCAGTATTATTTTCTCAACAATGCCCAGAGAACAAAGATTTAGCGGGTATCCATAATGATACATATTATGGCCATGTTACATTGATACTGTTCAGAGGTTCAGCAATGTATAGCCTTGGAAAAATACACTGAGGTAGTTGTGAATATGGCAGAATTGTTTTCTCAACAATGCATAAGGGACAACGGTATATTGAACATCTTTACATTGCGTCACTACTTTATATTCACCTTAGAAGTTGAGCGTTCCGAGGCCTATTAAAGGTGCAACGATAGATTTTTGAGGCACCCAAATATTGTGTCATAATAGTAATTTCAAATAGATTAGACCCTCAATAGATTTCTTACCTTGTATTATGCTACAGAAATGTCTTAGAAGAGAGAAAAAGGGTGATTTTGATTTGCATATATTTCAATATAAAACATAGGCTGAATTTCGTATTTGCTCCTATATGAAATTAGAAATTGCAAAATGTTTGTACCATAGACATATTTCTCAGCTTAATCCTTTCAGATGGGGATATTTTTGATGGAAAGCTTTACATCAGGGCAAAAATCAGAACTTTCGATCCTCCGAAGGACGGCGTCCTTTCATGTTTCCCTTTAAGTCCAAACGAAACGTGAAGGGTGCAACTTGTTTTTATCTAAAGGTCTCATACAAGTCAAATCCGGAATTGAGTTCTAAATAAGTCCGGGAAAGTGGCCTCCACAGGGATTTAAAACGGGCACATCAAGTATCCAAAGCAAACTCTTTATGCGTTGAGAGAAGCCTTCATCTACTTTTAGCTTCCAAAGTTGTTAACCTTACATAAAAAAAATCTGCAGCCCTGACCTTATCCTTTAGAAAAGTGGTGCTATTTTTAATTCAACTTACAGGCCAAGTAACACTTAACTATTTTAAATTTAATGGAGTTATTGCCTTTATATTTTATGCCGCTAAATTAAATGTGGACGGACAGTGGTGGAATTATTCAAAATATATATCTTGTTCATAATGTTATCAACGAATCTACTATCTATACTTATATAAGCTATTATGACCAAATACAAAGAACAAGGTAACGGGAAAGGTTGACGTGATATTCAACATCGATTCTAAATACTTGTTTAAGCAAAACAAAATCAAAGCTGCTTTTTACAATTTTTTATCTACGGCTCCCACAAGACAAAACGATTCATTAAACTTTCTTTCTTTTCAAGCACATACACGATCAGTTTTTCCATGAAATGGGTTCCATGAAAAATTGTGTCGCACCTATTGATTACACAGATATAAATGATTAAAACCAGTCCCTATATATAAACCACCTAGGTTTGGCAGATCGCACAATAACTGCTGAGCCTTGTACTAATTAATGCTAGTTCTATGCAAACCATATGTGTTCTTACTTACAATTAGTTTTAACTTGCTCGGTTAACAAAAAATATTGATAATAAAAAAAGTCAGAGCATCGGTGTTAAATGACATCTTTTTCTGGTTACCCATCTTGCACTCGTTACAAGATAGTAAAACAACGCCCAATCAAGCCTGTACTCATTGAATAAAGGGTAAATATGGTATTTTCAGTAGCGGTAATCCGAAAGGAAGCAGCTTAGGCCCCTAATGTAATCATTTTTAAACAGCTCGTTAATGATATTGAAATAACAGATGTGACACATTATCGTTGGCTACGCACCATCTCTCCCGCCTCCATTCACTGGTTACGGTACAGACCGTATACAAGTACTTAAAAACATCCGACTGTAGTTGAGCACTTAGATCACAACTTCATTCAATTCATATCCTTATTTTGGAAAATATAGGCGATTCTTAAATGGCCCACATTTTGTGGCTCTTACGCATTCCGAATATAGGTTTGTTCAATAATGTTATTTACAGCTTGCCTCTTTTAATAATTCAAAGTTGACATGACTAACGAAAAGATTGATGACAACTTGATTTCTCTTTGGAATTTATATTAGTAATTAGTAACACCAATAGGTTCCAAATTACTAGTCATGCCATTTTTACCTGCTGCGCTCCTGGCACAAAATTTTATTTCAGTCACATTGTAACTATACAACGATTCACTGTTCATATTAACCTCAAACAGCCAACGCCAACGTTTGAACATCGTAGTAGTGTTAGCAATTAAACACCCAGGTTGGTATCTGAAAGGGAGACTAACTTTAGTCCTGGGTTTAAACCAGGGTTAGTCCTACAATAGTGGACTTTTTTTCTTTCAAAATGCTGTGAAAGTTAAATGTAAGGGGTGAGAAAATTCCTCATGGATGGGCCGGAACGGCCCATCCATGAGGAATTTTCTCACCCATTACAGCACATTTTTATAGCATGTTAGGAGGAAAAAAGGTCCACTCTTGTAGGACTAACCCTGATTTAAACCCAGGACTAAAGTTAGTCTCCCTCTCAGAATACCAGCCCCAGTGTTTTTAGGGTGAATGTGCTCGTAATTCTCGAAGGATATAATCAGGATCAATTGAAAAGGAGGTGAGATATTATTTTTTAAATAATTTTGAGAAACCACTTTTATAGCATGAACGAAGGTAATGTCACCTCTGTTAAGCTAACCAGGTCAGTACATATTACCTGAGACACTTTACACAGCAATACCTGATCTTAGGAAGGCAAAACTCAAGTGAGCAACGTACTTAACAAATTAATAGCTCCTCTAGAGATATTTTAATCCGATGCTGAATAATCCGATTTGTCCAACAAATTAAGAGCAAGTAATCGTATTACTGACACCTCGATCATACCGATACCCCGTCCAATATCAACCCAATTTAGATCAATTTATAACTTTTTGGTTTAATTGAATTATGGAGCAAGGTTTGCAGCAGTCGGATTGCCATCTAGCCGCCAGCAACGAAATCGTCCCAATTTAGAATTAATGCAGCCACGTACATTCTGTGAAAGAAACATCTACTCGTGGATAATAAATAGGTAAGCTTTACCCTTTATAATCTGGCAGCTGATTCGAATTTCCAGAAGAGTCAATACGCTTTTTTACAGATTAAGTTCTCACAGAGGTGCGCTACCACATGTAGTAACATGCGATATCATAGGCAGAGCCTCTTTGGAATAGTTTCTCTTTCAAAAAATAATCCATCACCCCGTGATGCGATGCATACTTAGGTATAGGTTATCTAATAAGAGTTGATCAAGGAGATAGGTTTGTATGCAAAAGGTGTTAACTTTTCATCAGATAGATAACAGGCACTTTGGCCGAAGGTGACAAACTCCCTATGCTATGGCATTGTAGGAGCCGTCAACACGCCACATGGATACCTTTGGAGGAATGCGCCTTTTTCACACTCTAACGGCAGCTTGCTATATTGTATGCCATCAGAAAGCTATTCTAGCTCTATTTACATAGGCCTCTTCCCAGATTGCCCTGTCAAACATTTTAAGGATATATGTTTTGCTTTCCTCTCTTGGGCTTTTTGATAGCATAATCTGTGTATGTAATTGGTGTTTTGAAAGCTTTGGCGTAATAATTGAGTATTTTACTGCAATTGCTTTAAAAGCTTTGCAAATGGTAACAAAGAATTTTTTAAACCGACGTGCTTACATGAAAAGGTGAACAAACGTAATCCGTGAAAATACAATAAACGTACAAATGAAGCAAATGCTTATTTGATTCTATTGCGCGGCAAAACACCATCAACTACTTAACTCTCAACGTTGTGATGCCCTTTTTATTGATCACATATTATTGGAATGAAAAAACATTATTAATAGAAACCGTAATTAAAGAGTATTATAGGATCTCTGACTTTGATGAAGTTTGCAGAGTATTAAGATGGCACAGGGAGAAAGTGGCGAGATCGCACTCACACCAGTTGCAATACGGGTCCATGACGCCTATATATATTACCTTGTTCAGTATTTGAACTCATGAAATTGGACAGCGATGTTTTTTTGCCAACAAGAGATTGCTTTAACGCTCACTTCAGTTTCTCGATTGAATTACGTGAAATTTTGTTAATTTAGAATTTCATAAAATCTTCTCTCCTCGTGGTCACTGTGGCATAGTACCAATCAATAATCAATAATGGTAACGTGCGGCCTTCATGAGGAACATAAATCAGTCGATCCCGTGTGCGAGGAAATCAGTTCATAAAGAAAGTGTGGTTAAAACTCGTTTCTGCCCGAGCATGGCACCGTTTGTCACTTTGAATCTAGATAGAGATTGCGACTTGGATGTTTTTCTATGTAGTTTTGGGTAATCGTCAATTACTATCAGGAAAGACACAAACTCTTTTTTTTTAATTTCTTGCTTACACAGATGGGATATTCCGATATTTTATCAATTTAAAATTTGAATTGTCAAGAATATCGTTCATTATTTTTTTCATAAAATATCTTAAAGTTGTCCTTAGAATGCTCAAGTACATTGAGCTTTGCAAATGGTAACAAAGAATTTTTAAACCGAAGTGCTTATTTGAAAAGGTGAACAAACGTAATCCGTAAAAATACAATAAACGTACAAATGAAGGAAATACTTATTCGATTCTATTGCGCGGCAAAACACCATCTACTTAACAAAACTACTTAGCTCTCAACGTTGTGATGCCCTTTTTATTGATCACATATTATTGGAATGAAAAAAAAAACCATTATTAATAGAAACCGTAATTAATGATGTAAAAATATTGTAAGATATCTGACTTTGATGAAGTTCGCAGAGTATGAAGATGGCACAGGGAGAAAGTGGCGAGCTAGTGCTCACACCAGTGGCAATACGGGTTCATGGCGCCTATATTATTACTTTGTTCAATATGTGAACTCATGAAATTGGACAGCGATGTTTTTTTGCCAACAACAGATTGATTTAACGCTCTCTTCAGTTTCTCGATTGAATTACGTGAAATTTTGTTAATTTTAGAATTTCATAAAATCTTCTCTCCTCGTGGTCACTGTGGCATAGTACCAATCAATAATGATAACGTTTGGCCTTCGTGAGGAACATAAATCAGTCGATCCCGTGTGCGGGGAAATCAGTTCATAAAGAAAGTGTGGTTAAAACTCGTTTCTGTCCGAGCGTGGCACCGTTAATTTCGGAAATCGTCAATGACTATCCTGAAAGACACAACTTGTGTTTTTTAATTTCTTGCTTATACAGATAGTGATATGTCAAGAATATCGGTTTATTATTTTTTTATACAATATCTTAAAGTTGTCCTTAGAATGCTCAGCTACACCGGCGTGTGCTCATCGAGATTAATCCCAGTTAATAACGTAGAAATACACTATGTGAATTGTAGAGTTATATTTTAGCTCTATACAGAATAAAACTAATGCGTGATATATAAACGCATCCATCTTTTCAGACCCATCTGAAGAAAAGAGTGACTAAACACTGAATAACAAACACTCAAAGCATGAATGCATTATTTATTGCTATCACAAATTAGTGGTAACTATCGCTTTATATTGCCATCTTATCACCAATCTGTTGTTTGAACAGATTACTGAAGGAAAACAACATCCTGATTCCATCGACCCTGCTCAGCCTCCATAGGACAACACACAATGTTCCCTAGTGATTATTGTCTTTCATTATGTACAATGATCCTTGCACACCTGATTGGACACGTCAGTCGGGCGGCAATTGACAAAAGACAACGAAATGCGATATTTGGTTTAAAATATGAAAGGTCATAACATTAATAGTGTTCAGCCTCTATAAATCTATATTGCAAATACAAACGTGAAACAACAGTCTTTCTTTACTGCGAAATGCTTCCCAGGAAAACACGTTTGCTAGTTCTTTTTCTTGTTCCTTTAAAGGTAATGAAGTTCGTGCTTTTTTAGCGCTATGATAAATATCCACGTGCTTGTGTGCGCTAGGCTATAGTACCTATGCTAACCTATTACCTGCTATTGTACCCAACGGAATAATCCCGTTACATCTGTGATCTGGTTCTAATGGTGAACACAATGAATAGTAGGAGCATGGCCTGCTACAGATTGGCCACACCTGTATGTTGTGTGTCCGATTTTTGGCACGTTACACACGAGGATGGACATTATATGTAGGCCCTAGCGAAGTGAATCGAGGACTAAGCATAATAAATAAATGTAGACTCTCTGCGATCAAAGCGTGGTGAATGACCCTAATTCCACCTGTTATTAGATGCTTTACACGCTACTACGAATGGTACTACAAAACAAATAAAAATAACGCGGACGATTGTCATAGAGAATGAAGAATTAAAAATCCAATATGGACCGCTTCACTGTATTTCCATACAAGTCGATTGTATAATTCAATATATAAAATACAGGAAAAGCAGTCTAAATTGGATGCCTTCAGTTTCTATAATACTTGGAACATAACTACATAATGCTACACAAGCAACATATGTTATAACTGGGAATAACTATTTTTGCAACACTGCAACATCGGTCTTCATCAGACAACTGGCCCTTCGGACTAGTTGGACTTCGGAAGTCTACGACGGGCCCGGTCACCATGGTCACATATATGTGATAAGTGTAAACGTAAACTCCCTTCCTGTTCAGAGATGGCTGCTCTACTCTTTCCAAGATATATAGTACACCTGGGACCGGTAACTTCGTAAATTTCCTAGTTGCCTTTCACGTGACCATTTCGAGGGGCCATTGCCTGATGAAGACCAATGGTATCGGTCACAACGTTGCAGTTTTGCAAAATGTAGTAATTCCTCAGTTACAGAATTATTTTCCTTCTCTATAAAATGTGTATTCATTGGAATCAATACCTCAGAAAAGGCAGATATTACCATACTACGTGAATCAAAAAAAAATGTGCAATGATTAAAGATGATCTTGACCTTAATGCAATCACTATATCATAGATTTGATGTTATTTTTATAAAACACATCTAATATGCTTCCAAATGTTAAAAAAATGAAAGAAATCGATTAAATAATAAGCCAGATATGACCAAATTTGTAAGCACACCCCTTTTTTCGCCATTCCTATGGGATTTACACACATTAAACTTGTGTTTGTGAGAATGTACAATATCAATATCATGTCGTCTTTGTCAACTTAATGCTACATTTTCTTGATTATTTCAACTGCGGATTAATCAATGAATTTATTTATACAATGTGCCAACTGATATTACGAATCCAGGCGCCAATTTACCTGTTGCAGAGCAAGAAAACAAGATCTTCCCAGTGTTTATAGATATTGCAAAGAGTAGTCCCTTTAATTGGCTGTACTTATCTATACCTGGATTACAGTAGTAGTGTTGAAACCCTTTTAATTTACACATCAGGATTAATTGGGTGAGATTTTGTGTGAACATTAAATTCTTTTTGAAGATCAATGAAGGAGATTATGGCTATTCATAGATCAATTAAACAAAATAGCATGGGTCATCACTTTCATAATGCTATTCCCCGTATATCGTACATTGACGTATTCTTGCTTAACTGTGTAAATCCCATTGGAATGGAGGAAAAAGGGGTGTGCTTACAAAATTTGTCATATCTGGCTTATTTGTTAATCGTTTTTTTCTTTCATTTTTTCAACATTTGGAAGTATATTAGATTGCTTCATTAAAACAACAACAAATCTATGATTTAGTGACTTTATGAAGGTCAATGTCATCTGCAACCATTGCACATTTTTTTTGATTCACGTAGTAGATATCCTTTTAGTGGTAGTTAAAGATGAACTTAGAGTTTTCCCTTATGTCAAATTAAACCTAAATAGTTTGTGATTAGGGCAATCCTGTAAACTTTTGGGTTCACACTTTCCTTCCCCAAAATTTGCTTCCTCTTTCGAAAAGGCGAGGTAGATTCTTCCAATATTGAGCGTCCATTTTGTGCACTGCAGCTACAATCGTGAGACCAAGAAAGTTTAGTAACAAAACTAACAAACTAACTCACTAAGAAAAGCTGGGATGCAATTTTAGTCTGATACGAACGGCGAGAAGTTAAGATTTAAGGAAGAAAATATGAAGTTTATTAGAAAAGACACAACATTCAAGAAATTTCTTTCATTCCCTGGTGAGTGCTACCTGATAGCATAATCTTCTTTTAATATTGTAGGTGGTAGAAGGGGTGATCGTGCCATGTTCAAATAGATGTAAATAAACAATGTAATAGTGAGAGTATATCATTCTTGGTTGTCGATACGTTTTATTTATTCCATATGTTTAAGAAACATTAAATGCACAAAATATAGAACTTAAACTGAGCATGAAATAATGCATTTTCTACGGTGCGATAGGTGCAATTGTGATTTCTCAATTCATTGATGCGACAACAGTATCAGCATCGATCAAAAATTGCATTTTTATTTTATAAACCTGTACTTTTGTCTTTCTAATATAGAGAAGTTATTAATAACAACGTTTACGGGAGTAACATATACATTTTATTCGGCCTAACAGTAGAAAAATTGAAGTCAGCAGAATTTAACAAACCATACTCGTTGATAAAAAAAGGCGAAGTAAATTGAGCGTGAAGTGCGATCGTCATTTTTAAAGACGGTTGTAAAGACTTTTAAGGAAAGCATAGATAGAGTTGTATTGTTGTATTCGTATTTAGAGCTCATCATTGTTTTTTTTTTTATTTCCAGTTTTCCTCTGTCCATTAAGTTATTTGATATATCTTCAGGAAGTATTAAAATAAGATTTTATCGGTAGGATTGGTATTTGATGTGTATTTTTATCCAATTGGCCGCTCCTTCAATGGATTCTACAGATCTAAATATGCACGTTGTAATTGAGAAAACAAAGTAAATTTATGTTTTGAAATGGGATATGGAAGTACCATTTGTCTGCCTTCTGCTAACGGATAATCCTAGGGCAGTGGTAATGGCTATGCCGAAGAGAATCTATATTAACTCGGGTGTATTTTTTAAAGAGAGAATATCAATAAAATAAAATAAAACCCATGAAAAGTCATGGTTAGTGTGATCCTTAACGAAATGGCTGGTTTTTTTTGCGTATCGGACTGAATTGGATGTTTTTAACTTATTTAAGAATTAAGAATGAACGCTGGCAAAAATTACTCATAAAGATAGTATTCTGTTTTAGTCCATAATGATTTTTTATTGACTTTATGCAGCGTTAAGTAGTATTGCGTTAGTATTTTGCATGTGATAAAAATCTTTTCTGAACTGAGGGATTCATTTCGGAATTTTGAGCAAATCGGATTAATAAAATAACTTCAATTCTTATACTCCCACCACATTACAGTAAACCTCAGTTCCCAAAACACCGCTATTGTGCAGAATTTTTGTTATACTACTATAAAAATAATTAGTGGAGAACTTGCTAAATTGCTCGTACGTTAAGTGAATGAAGATTGTTGTTTTGCATAAGAAGGTCGGATTTCTCACGCGAGGAAATCCAGAAATTTTGCTTTGGATCGACTTGTGAAATTGATATTAATTTGAAACCTAGAATTTTAAACTCAAAATAATGCTCGAAAAGAAACCTCAACTGCTGAACGCGTTTTTAAAATTTAAGTGAATGTTCATAAATGGTTCACCCGCAGCCAAAGTCAACCCATCTTGTTATCAGACAGTTTTGAAAATACACCTGGCTGATAAGTAACAGTGAAAATGATTGATTTTGACATGTTTGGCAACTCTTTTCAAAAGATATTGAATTTGTTGCACAGTTTTTGCCCAGATTGTTACACTTTCTCAAAGTTAATATTAGAGATTTTTAAATAAAATGATATGACTTATAAAGGAAAAGAAATTAATCAAGAAAATGCCATTAAGGTGCTTCTTTTTGCAAATCTTGTGAAATTGTGTAAAACTTAAAATAGTTCAACCACTAATTTATAACACAAACGGTAAGTTTGGAGTCATTGTTACTTCTTACAAGTATTTCATGCACAATCCACTTATACCTTTCCTAAAATTTCCATTATCATCAAAAATGTTAAGGACGGAACCAGCGGGGAAGAAAAAAATCGTAAATCCACCAATTATACTGCCTTTCGCAGGCGATGTTTTAAACAGCAGTCTATATCAAGATACCATAGGTACGTAAATAGAATTTTAAAAGTAAAAAAATGTCACTTAACACTTTCAAAATTGCCAACTATTATATCACACATTTACATTTGCATTCTATTTATGTTATTCGAGGGTTTTTGTTTAATGGTTATTGAGACAAGCCAAACATTTGTTCGATCAATTGTATTGTCCGTCATATTTTTGCGTAATGGAAACGCAATATTGATGGCAAACAATTCCTGGTATTTTTTTTTGTAAAAAGCAAGTTTATAGTTATTTTTCTCCCTACTACCTTTGGAGCAATTTCTTTCTTAATGAAGAAAATCACGTGCTCCACTTCTGAAATATATGAAGCGTTATGAAATTAACTTATGCAATTGATTTGCAAAGCAAAAGAAAAAAAGGTCTTCCACCCTTGTGTGTTTGACAGGACTTGGCATCAGTCATTAATCTTTAGGTATACTTGATTTTAATTTGAACTCACCTTTACTAGCCGGTGCACAAAGCTTGGCAACAAAAAGGCAAAACGTGCCGCGTGAAGGCACAAAATTCCTTTAAACTTAAATGCTCCGAAAAACTGGTTGAATAGTATCTAGTTATTAGTTGTAGTCCAATATTAAACCAGTGAGTGGAGAAAGAGAAGAAAATCCAGTGGCGGCCTCCCGCGTCGTGGTTTGTGACTACAACTTATTCCAGTCGGTTCTCATGCAGAACTGACGGCGACTGATTCGAGCTAAGTGCTGTAGTGGTTTTGTAAGTATAGCTAATGAATAATGCATAACCAACCAAACGATCACCACATTAATGCGCAGCCGCGATATCAATGACGTCTACCTTTGTTGCTTAGCAACAAAGGTATAGCGTAGTTCAAAGTCGTTCAAATTACCATCACTTGGAATAGCAGGGTAACTGTGAGCCCACTCTGGTTGGTTTAATTCACATTGGAGCCATCGCGTGGATTATACTTGGCTGTGCCCATATGGTTTTAATGTACTGTACTGGCAGTTCAACGAAATAAACACTGAATATAACAGCTTATAACTGCAAGAAATTCATATTTTCTGAGAACACGCGTGTTCAGTTGATCAAATTATACAAATTTGACATGCCTGAAATAAAACAATAGAGTACAGAGGCTATCTTCGATATTCTAGAAATGAAAATAAATTAAATTTTATTGTGAAGAATTTGTTATCTTTGGAATAACACTTGATTGGTATCCACATTTTCTGATATGTACCTAAAAATAATAGCATCTCTAAATTTGAGCTTTATTTCAAGAAGAATCAAAATCTGCCCATGAATAATAAAGAGTAAATCTTTCAAAGCTTTTATAAACGGAAGTGTAAGCGGTGGTTGTAGTGGTGATGGTGAAGATGATCGTGATGATGATGATGATGATAATGATGATGACGACGACGACGATGATAATAATGACGACGACAACGACGACGATGATGATGATGATGATGATGATCACAAACTAATTAATTAATTAATATAAAAAACAAAACGAATATAAATAAACAAATAGATAAATTATATATTTAGAGAATGTGATTTCTTGGGACTGGCATTGAATTAATTTGCCAGGTCAGGTTCTAATATGTTCTGATGGCCTCCGTAGTAATTTGTGGTTACACCAACAAATCGAAGGTAACCATTTTATTCATCCGAATGGAAAACCAAATGTTAAGTGTTTCTGATAGCGCCATGGAAACGCATATCAAGCAACAGGATCATCGGCGAGCAGAATTACTCCTAGACCAGTCAGACATTTCAGCTGGCCGGGAATCAATAGGAAGACTAGATAACATCGCATCGGAAACAATTACGGATGTCAGTATCCGCTTAGTTCTCAAGCCATGTTTTCCTCTAATGCGGTTAACGTCGAATCAATGACTTCTAAGGAATTGATTAAACATCACTTTAAAATTCGATATATCTTTAAAGGTACGCTATGTGATTAAACTACTACTACTACTACTATACTACTACTACTACTACTCTACTACTAACACTACTACGACTACTACTACTCACTACTACTACTACTACTACTACGACTACTACTACTACTATTTCATATTTCATAAGAAATAGTAGTATATTTCTATTTCATAAGAAAGACTCATCAATATATTTTAAGTGCAACATTTTAAGGTGGCCGAGCAGTCTAAGGCGGTGAACCGTCGGCAGGGTATAAACATCGACCAAGCGGCCCTGGTTCGAGCCCCGCGAGAGTCGGGTCTCTTGGTCATACTCAAATAGTTCCTATAAGGTCGGACATTGCACACTCGCATAAAGTGTGATTATGGAATTTCTCCTCGCTCCCACCCGTTGCATAGAATGTGCAGGTATATGCAGTGGGTGCCCGGCGCCTCATGGTTCGGAGAGTCATGTAAAGCTGTTGCTCCCCTGTGTCATAGGAGTCAATCCTGAGCACGTAAAAGTTGCAGACCTTATCGATAAGAGTAGGGGATCATCCCGGGTCTGTTACCTGCACTCGTCACTCTAGGTACCAGAGTCCCTTCCAACCCGCATTAGGCCAGCGTGGAAGGGTAGGCCTTAATCCAGCGTTGAAACATGTTGAGGCTCCGTCCTGCAGTGGACTGATATGTAGCTGATGATGATGACATTATTTTCACTGAGTAGCAATAGTTGCGACCTCATACAACGATGTACAAACATAATTGTTTTCAATAACCGGGTAACTGGTAACATTAACTCGGTAAATATCCATCTGTAGATTGTTCTGGAATACAGGGTGAGTAAAAAAAAATTGACCCTAATTGTGTTCGCCACATTGAATTTCTAAATAACATATCATCTAACACGTTTTATCATCGGAAAGCCTATTTCATTATCTTTAATTTGCTTCAAAGATAATTCCAAACAGATAAGTATAGACCGAGCTACAGTCTTTTGAATCAAGTAGTTAGCTTTTATCCCTATCCACGGATTCCCATTTGAATGCACGCGCACGGTGGCCAACTACTCCCCAAAATGATGATAAGGGTATGCCTATGTTTATGTCAAATAAAGTGGTATATTAAAGATGTAAAAGCCAGTGATAATTGTAAGTTTTATTTGACACATTTTTTCAAGATGTGGCATATTTTGGTCTAAAAGTATAGACAATACTTTAAACCTCAAAAGCTTATCACCGATATCTGTTCCTTCATATGGTGTGATTCATTCAACTCCTCCAGAAACTGATACATGTATCAAGTTAATTTATTTTTCAAATGATTTTTTTATGAGTGATGAGGACGTAGAAAGGTTGAGAGGGCATCGATGGTAAATTGTGACTGAATATTGTGGGGTTACAAAGCATCACATTTATTCTGCAGTCAATAAATACCCCGATTTTCTTCTGGACACTGATTTGCTTCGCTGAACGCCATTCATTTTAATGTAAATCCGTGGACAGATTCAAACGACTATGGCTCGGTCTATACCTAACCGATGTGAATGATATTTGCAGCAAATTAAAGATAATGAACTAGGCTCTCAGATGGCACCACATATGTTAGATATATGTTATTTAAACATTCAAAATGGCGGACACAATCAGGGTCAGTTTTTTACTCACCCTGTATGATGCAATTATGCAAGACAAATCAAAAAGTGATTACTCACATTCTTAAGCTTTCGACCTCTATGTGATTTGTGATCAAGACCTCACTTTTGGATTTGTCTTGCATAAATTTCACCATATTGTGACATTAACGTTTATCCTAATTGTAATTATAACGAAAATCAATTTCAATGTATAATTTATATTATTCTTTTCTCACATTTTGTTGAATATAAATTAATCTCCCTGGTTGTCCATCCACACCATATTTTGTTCATCGAGACCTCAAGTTTTAATTATACTCCGTAAAATTGATAATGTGGTATTAATAATGGGCTATCCATGAACGTGTTAAGAGCCTTACAAGATTACAAATCGTTGTTACATTTAATATCAGATATGATTTTTTCATTTGAGTCAAAATCAATCAGGTAAAAAGTAAACTCCGACATTTTAACGGATGCATTTTCTGCAGTACAGATCACATTCACTTCATAACCTGTGTACAAAATCAATAGTGATAGAAACAGGTTGGGTCTCAAAAGGAAGACTATATGAATACAAAATGATGTGTTATAGTCATTGAAATGCTATTGCCGATTATATAGAGATGTAATTCCATTAGAGTAATGTGCTTAGTAGAATTTTGGTCAGATTTTTACAGGACTATGACCCTTTTACACTCTTATATCGGCAGTTAAAATAATTTTAAGACAACAATTTCAAGATTTTACACAATTGCACGATGTTTTCTTAAATCGTATGGCTTGTAGTGTTTATTAAAAAAGTGCTATAATCGTTTTGTTTCACAAGTTAAAGCCGTTAAAATATTTGTTGTTTACGAAGGCAGTCTAGTTGTTTAATACTTAAAAAGAACTGCGAAAGCGAATAAGTCGAGATGACGTAGCGAGTTGTATCCTAATTTACGGAATGAAATCCAAAATTTTATTAGCGTTCTTGTATTATTGTTATTGGTTGAGTTACTTTGAGTTGTGTATATTAAACTTGGGAAGTCCATCGATGTCTTGACAATATTTGTATTAGATGTAATGTCCCTTTAAAGCATTTCGCTTATACACAACTCTTTTTATGCTGATTAATTTTTTTATTTATTGCAATTCTAATTTTACATTTTCAAACCAAATTTAATGAAAACTATTTTTGTGGACGTACTCTTAGTGTCAAGGGCTTCAGTCAAACTATTAATTGACAGATTGCAGTTAAAGCAGCATTTTTTTACCTTTAACTTGAAAGGTAATTGATTGATTTTTCAAATGTCCCGAGAGAAACAATTCGTAAGTCGTTTGGTTGTCAATTACATTTGTCTTTAACACTTAACGTAGACAAGAGGGATCCTAGGGACCCGCAAATTAGAAAAATGGCACCTTTTATAGTAAGGAGTCGATGATGGCGAACCGTTTTGGACTGCAACGTCACTTACTCAGCACAAAGAATGTTGATATCATAGGTCACGAGGACTTTTGCTAATTCTCTACGAGTTTTGGAACCTGGAGAACTTACACAAAAGTGTGGTTTTATCACTTAAGTGGACAATGGGGTTTCCTCGGGACCCGCAAATTAAATTATGCCAGTTTTACGGGTAACAATACTCATATTCTTTGAATTCGTCTAAGTTTTGGATACGCATCTTTTAAATTTAATGAAAAATATATTAAAATCCATATGTGCCCCTCGAAATCTCCTTGCCCTCCAACGGAGAGTCAGTAAAAATGATTAAAACCAGTCATTATGAATATCTTTTCTGTTCAATTAAACAATTTAACCATGTATATGCTGATAGCAATCACTTTGTTTTTACCATTTCTCCATTGGGGCACTGTACAAACCAATGGGAAAGTAATGAAATAATGTTTTGCCCCTAATTTCTAGGTTTCTTTGTGTGGATTAATTGTTATTGTCTTATGGCCCTACATATTTGGTATAAATTTCGTGCAAAAATTCCTTCGGGAAAATGTTCCCGTCCTTGGAGTTCCATGGAACCCTACTTGTCCACAAATTGGATAAGGAGACCGTGTCCACTTAAAGCAATAACAGCACATTTTTTGATATTTTTACACAGTTATGTTGGTAATTATCTAGGAAACTACACAGGCGAACGAGAATGCTCAAAAATGCGTATTTATCATAAAATAAGCGATATTTTAATTAGAATTGGGATCCCAGATTGTGCTTGACGGCAGAGCTGGAAATGCTAAGTTTATGTCCGTCCGTGATGAACTAGTGCCACTTCAAGAAAATGACCTCTAACTTGACTTGCCTGAACCAATACAACAACTAATGGACGAGCGTAGACACGTACATGGCGCTATTTCCAGACTATTTCATATTGGAGGACCGTTTCCAGCAGCCGTTGAATTATTATCGGAGATCTGATCTCCGATATTAATTATTCTAATTACAAAATTCCTTCGTTTGCGACACATAGACAAATTGGGGGCGCTCTTCAAAAATGTGCTATTATTGCTTTAAGTGTTTAGGCAATTCCGAGTTTAACAAACAAACAGAACACCTCGTTATAGAGAAAAAGTATATTGTACCGAAAAGCAAAAGAAAACACGCACACATAGCCAAGGTGTTTGAAACAATCTACGCCAGCAAATTAAGGATACGAAATATGAATTATTGCTATTGACAAATACATCAGGGATGATGCTAATACCTTCATATGCATGTTATGAGAGACAGGTATAATTTGACCTGTAAAAGAGTGCATCTTAATGGCAAAAGTGTAAATTTTAAAATTGGCCAAATTTCGTTGTAGTTTCAAAACAAAACAGGATTGTCATAAAAAATACCGCTAAATGCGTAACAAATTTCTTTACTAATTACACTTTAAATTTTTCAAATGAATTTTAGTTGCACACTATAGACTTCAAAACGCACACCGTGTAGTGTATTTAATGATAGCTAGGTTCACGATAGTTGCGCAGGAAATCACATGGAATAAAGTGGTTGTATCCCTTTAATTCCTATACAGTGTTGGTCAAATGAGTTGGCATGTATAATCAGCCCAAAGTTTTTCAAGATGGTTTGAGTTATATCTTTTCTGTTTATGCACTGTATAAAATTAGGTATGTAGAAAATGTTGACAAAATCGTGTTTTGGGCAAGATTTCTTTCGGAAATTTCTTTAACAAGTTTGGCGTAAGTAGTTAGTTATACACCTTAACAAGTTTGGCATAAGTAGTTAGTTATACACCTAAACTCCTCCAAGGTTTTTGTTCTTTTATTCGATTGCTTTTACATCATGATAGTTGAGGCGACAATTTGCATCAATGCGTTTTATCCAGTCCATTTCCAATCGCCAATCTTATGCAACTGCTTCCTTCCGGAATAACACCACTTAATATGCTTAACAGCAATCTGTTGGGGAGCGCGAGCGTGAAACTATCCGTAGGGGTTAAGGCTGCGTAAAGTATTTTCCCTTGGTCCATCAAAATCTTATCGATGTACTCCACACCTGAAGATGTAATCGATAGTTTTATCCTCTCCAAATACCCATTATACTTTTATTGGTTCAATAACTTGGACGTTGTTTTGGTTTGCTCTCTAAAGACCACATGCAATAATGTAATTATAGAGAAAAAGGTATGGCTTGCATACCGCCGCCGTTTCATTTTACAATGGTGATAGTATGAAGTCTGTTTTACTGACGAGAGAACATTCTTTGGTTGCGATTGTTATTCATAATAATATTATGCATGCACTTGACAGTACTTCTCTTTGGTCATGTGTATAATCAGACATTGTTGTATTTCATTGTGAATTATTCATGGTTAAAGTACGACATGAAGCAAAGGTAACGATTTTATTGACTTGGTATCCAACGCGATAGGAAATCGGACTCGTCTTCGCACATGTACTTGGTATGGAAATTCATCCAGATGTGAGAACATTAACCGCAAGCCACACTGAAATGAATCTCCTTCTGATTATGTTCAAAATAATTGTAATACCTAGCTCGAAATTGGGGCTAGAAGCATGCTTTATAGCAGAAGATGATATGCGCAATGGCGTACACTAGCCCATTTTCTGCGATGCCCAAATGACCCACATGCACACATGTTGTAATTTGCCCTACTAACATTACTAGAATCAAAATAAACAGTAAATCAGGCGAGGCACAGAGCTGGCGACTTAATCACCCATAATACCCAATGCGGCTACAATGAAACCAACAAAGATGGACAAGCTGTCGAAGACTGGCAAGACAGTCAACATCTACTTCTCCTTCACGACCCTAAGCTGCCGCCATCATTTTATAGTGCACGTTGGAAGAGAGGTTACAACCCTGATCTAGATAGTGTTAGTAAAACATCTCTAGCAAGATTGTTCTGGATCCTGTCCCACTAATTCAACATCAACCAATCGGTATCCAAGTCTACGCTGCTGTAAGACCAAACAAAATGCCTTTTAAGCGAAGCGACGCTCTAACTAAAAACAGACTGACAAGGATTCACTGATGTCCTGGATCAGAACGTGAAGAGGATTGCTCCAAAACCCCATAACTATGATAAATGTGACCAACTAGTTAACAAGACTGCCCGGAGATTCATACCCATACCCAGATGCTGTAGGACAGAATACATATCAGGCCTTTCCAAGGAATGTGCTAAAGAATATCAAGAGTACCATACCATGTTTGAAGCTGATCCTAAAACAACTGACAAAAGGAGAGGAAGTGTCGGAGAGGATCTCCCAGGAAAAGATCAAAACCTGGCACACCTTAATTGAATCCACTGATATGACCTATAGCAGCAAGAAAGCATGGTCTACAATCCGAAAGCTTCGAGGGGATCCAACAGAACCTTCACAGCAGCCAAATGTTACACCCAACCAAGTTGCCCACCAACTGCTTATAAATGGCAAGTGCAGCAAGAAGCCTAAGAAGATCAAACTATACCGTAAGAGTTATAGTTGCGACCCTGGTTTCACTCGCCCCTTGAACATGGACGAACTGGAAACCGGTATTGCTAAACTTCAACCAGGAAAAGCAGTAGGCCTTGACAACATCTTAACTGAGCAGCTGAAAACTTCGGTCCAGTAGCAAAGGGGTGGCTTCCTGAGCTCTACAATTGCTGCCTTATTTCCCACAGGTTCCCAAAGATCTGGAGGAAATCACATGTAATGGCACTCCTAAAGCCTGGAAAAATCCATCTAATCCCAAAAGCTATAGACCAATATCACTCCTCAGCCACACCTGCAAGCTCTTTGAACGTCTCCTGCTCAACCGCATTGCACCTATGATAGACGAACACCTCATACCAAACAAGCAGGTTTTCGGCCAGGCAAAACAAGTCAGGTACTCAACCTAACTTAACACATCGAGGATGATTTCGAGAAGAGTTTGGTAACCGGAGTCGTGTTGGTTGATCTATCAGCAGCGTATGACACTGTTAATCACAAATGCTTACTCAATAAGATTCTGGAATTCACCAAAGACATAAAGGATTGCTTGCAAACAAGATGGCGTAGGCTCAAGAATGGACTACCGCAAGGGTGCGTGCTCGCACCTCTCCTGTTCAACATCTATACCAACGACCAGCATTGAAGTGCGGGAACCTGTTGCTTTATCTATGCGGACTATCTTGGAATCACACCACTAAATAACTCCCCATAGACTTGTGTACAAAATGACCTCTCACCAAACGTCAATTTCTCGGCTATAAAGCGACTGGTTATTTCAAAACTGGATTTTTTGAGGAGAGTAGGACCATACCTCTTCAACAAAAATGAAAAAGTCATATGATGAAGGCTGATTTTTTAACTACAGAGCATCGAAAGATTTTCATGTTTTCAAGACGTCCACGCCTAGTTGAATGTTGCTAGAAATTAAAATTGCACAGTCATATGATGAAGGCTGATTTTTGAACTACAGAGCATCGAAAGATTTGCATGTTTTCAAAACGTCCACGCCTAGTTGAATGTTGCTAGAAATTAAAATTGCACAGTTTCCCCAAACCCTCAGAAATTATACAAAAATGGCACAGACAAAATCTTACCACCCAAATGGTTGTTACTAGTCTACACATTATGATTAATTTCAAATTTCATTTAAAGACACAACTTATCAACATTTTGTGACTCTTCATTTAGGCAAGGGCCATATTTGGGACGCCAACACTGTCTCGGCACTGACGTCGTCTGCTACACCTAGTTTATTTAGTGGAGTGATTCCGGCTGGATCATATTTGAGAACCACTGTGTTTGGATACGATAAGGAGAAGAAGGCACAGAACTACCAGTTGACAATCTTAATCCTGTTGACTTTGTTCATATCTCCAGTGGGTGAATCTACGTATCTCCTGAGTGACTATATGTCTACAAATCATTCCCACCGATATGTGGCCACGATAAAAGAATACAAACCAATATCGTCTTTGTCGTAAATTCTCGAAGGTTTCAGCTGCGGGATGTGACGTAATCACAAAAGTTGGGTGTTTAAATATTTGTTTAAAATTTAATTTTGAAAAAATGAAAGCAAAGATACATTCACTATATAGACCATACACTCTCTTAAATGGAAAGATTGAGGTGAGGGAAAAGTCCAAATTAAGATTGAGAAATCAGTCTTAAACATTGAAAATTCAAACCAAATTCCATTGCATTTTCAATCAAATTTTAGACTTTTCCCCGATTTCAATCTTTAAGATTGATTTTTCAATCTTTGGGTTTAAGAGAGCATGTATTTAGTTGGTGCATTTTTAGTACATAAAATACAAAAACATATGCCAAATATCTCGAAAAAGTTCAAAACAATGAGATAAGAGATGTACGCAACGATACAATGTGTATATTTTTAAACATGGCCATTCGAAGAATTTTAAAACGACAAATGTACAAGTAAGATATTTGCTATTTTCAACCAGACAAGTTAATTCAAACTTTAAAAGGATAGAATCGATCCTTTATGTGAATTGGAGTGGAATAGTGAAGAATCCAACGATCACTTCTATTTTAGTTTTCAATAGACAAGTCACTTAGAAACAATATAGATTTTAAACAACTTTGTGGTTATTAAAGACATTTTAGCCTTAAAATATAAATAAAGAAATGTGAACACATACTTTATAACTTGACTTTAGTGTTAAAGGTGCAACCAACGATTTTGTGACATACATTGAGTCATATGTAGTGATTTCGTATAGATAAGACTCCAATAAATTTCTTACCTTGTATACAGATATGACAGAAATGCATGTCTTGAAACTGAACACAAAAGGCGATTTTCATTAGCTTAATTTCAATATAAAACGTAGGCTCATAGGCTGAATTTAGTATTTGCTCTTATAGTAAATTAGAAATTCCACAATTTTTGTACCAAAGAAATAATAATCAGCTTAATACCTTCACATGGAGATATTTTTGATAGAAAGCTTGACATGAGAATGAGAACCTGTTATTTGAAATCTCTCGTTGGACCTTTAAGGTTTTAAACATGTTTTAAATCTTTTAATCTTTTAACACCATTTTCACAGTGTGGGTCATAATGGCCAAATTCAGGGAATATTTCATCAATGTTCTGTATAAATTATTATTTGAAACACGCACCATGCAAACCTTAGAAATGGTAATAAAAAGAATTCATTGACCCCCAAATGATGCATTTAGGGTGTATATTATGCGACATACCTATATGAGCTATCATGTGTACACTCAATTGGGACCTGGCAGGATAAGCAGAGAGAAGGGTCCTCAGTTTTTCCATTGCGTTCAATTTTCACAAATCATATAACTTTAAATGTGCATTTTTCTGATCCGAAATTTGAAAAATCACGAAATGTTCATATTTTGCAGCAGAAAATGGCACTTTAAGACGAATTTTAAGTGTAGGCTTCAATGGGAAATCGAATTCTTATTATACAACCCTTTTCCCCCCAAGAACGGGAAAGAGATATTATGCTGCTGTGTATTGATAATATCTATCTACCTTGTAAGATAGATAAGGGGGTTCATTTAAAAAAATCTCCATCGAGTGTGCATAGAATAGAAAAGAAGAGCATAAACATGAACAAAATAGCTTTGTGTTTACTCTACCAGAACAAAGTACACTTCATGATCAAAACTTTGCACAAGAATTAGTATTATGTAATAGTCCAACAGATTTTCCCTGAGCTCTGAACCATAGCCTGTATCTAAATTTTTATTGATTGATTTTTTTGTTATTGTTTTAGGAGCTATGATGTATTTTTCTACCCACTAGGCTGATGCATGTGGGTGCAAGGGGGAGCTGCCTCCGGCCTGGAGCGGGGATATAATTTGGGTGGTAGGGGCAACCCTTGTGCTTGATGACGGTTTTTATTGTTACCTATTTTTGCCCATCCCTACTCCAGTTTTGGATGGCTGCTCCCTTGGCCTGTCCACTTTCATGCCACTGGTCAGCAGTCCTTGGTGTGTCATGGCCACCTATTCGTTTAAATTATGTTCTGCACCTTTTAAAATGTATATTATATTCTGTGTACATTATTTATTTTGTATGATGTCAATTTTAATGTAATATGTTTGACCCCTGGGCCAAATTGAAGAACAGTGTTGATCACTGAATTTGTTCCCCAGGCAAAAGAAGTTTTAATATAGGTTTTCCCCGTAATTTCGCACTTGTTTAATTGATTTTCATAAAACAGACAATTGGAATTCGTCCTAAAATTGCGAATCGCGAGAAACGCAAAACCAATTTTATTTTTCGGTAACTGATATTCATTTTTGTGTCGTTGTATTTCAACTTTGTGTCATTGATTTTCGTCCAATTGCTCGTCGAATTCGTCCGTTAATATCAAGACCGGCGTATTAAAAAAGCAAATTCGTCATTTTTCATTGTTATTCATTATCGTCTCTTTCAATTTAGTCACGTGTGTGTAGGCCTATTTGTTAACATTAAATATGGTTCTTTTGAGATGGTTCTGCAATGTTTTTTCCTCCAATGTATCTTCAAAACGTGCTAATTTTCTGCCTTATCTTTTTGAGTCTTTTCGCCTGAAAATCACGCAAATAAGTGAATGTTACGTATTTATTAAATAAGGAAATATATAACATTGTCAATTCGATATAAAAAATGAATCTTGAAAAAAAATATGTATGTTTATTTTTTGTTTGAACTTATTAACTTTTTGAATTATTATGATATTGACTATTTTGGCTTAACCCGTTTAATCAATGGCAGAATTCTACCCTTTATTTACCACCCGCATAGATAAAAGTTTATTCAAATAATCATAGTGCAACCCCATCCGCACCTTTTTCTTAGACGAAGACTGATTTTTACACGCACTATTAATTGGATATATGCCCTATAAGGTGAGAAGGTGAGAATCAATCATGAAATAAACACTTTATTTCATTTAATGATTACCCGACGAATATGAAAGACAAGATTCTTAAAATCAATCATAAAAGACTAAATTGCTTTTTCTATTCAGTAGTCATCGCCACGCGGACGGATTTGTCAACGGATTTGACGAATATCAACGACACACAGTTGAAATATAATGAAACAAAAATGAACATCGGTTACTGAAAAGTTAAAACGGTTTTGCGTTTCTTGCGACTCACATTTTTAGGACGAAATCCAATTGTCTGTTTTATTAAAATCAATTACACAAGTGCGAAAATAACTGGGAAAACCTATAAAATAAAATAAAATAGCCAAATGACCACTTCTGTTATAGTAACACTGATTATCAATGAAAGACCTGTTGCATAATATCATGAATATAAATCACAAGTGAGATTTTGAAGTAGTATGAATTATTTATAGTTGTGGGTTTACTACTTAGAACTCAAACCCCCTGGTTTTAGCTTGTTATGGCAATTTTAGAGGAAAGTATGAATACCTCATGAACACCGAGTCTTATATACAAACATCTCAGTCTCATATCGCAAAAATTCAACAGCCTAGTTACAACTATTGAGGGCGCTTCTCTCTGTTTATCCTGCCAGGTCCTTTACATTATGAACACAATGTTTCAGTTCCATAGGTTGTAAAGGTTTTAAGTTTGATTAAAAATACATTGTTCCCGGGATCGCTTGTGCTAGCTGTCTCGCCGTTTGCGAATAGGGATGTAAATACAAAAAATTTAACCTCGGGTGACCTTTGACCCCGATGATCTCTTCTTCATTTTCTGTATGCTTGTCTGATAGACAAGAATATTTTCAATAAGCTTCAGCTAAATTGGAAAAACTTGAAAAATATATAAATGAGCTCAATATCATGATTATGCAAATAAGGTGTAGCGTTTAATATTGGACCAATTATGATATAAAATTGGATGGATTGAGCTTGACACACAAAGATATTGGTCTGGTCAAGCTATCAGTTTTAAAACATATCGAGAACAATATTTTTTAAAACTATTAGCGAGATCGGTACCATGAGTAGCATGAGAATATCCAATATATCCAATGCTGTCCTCGCGTCGTCAAGCCAGGCTTCAGCACATGATTAGTACACTAACCTAGACTACATGCTATATTATTTCTTCAGTACAGTGGCAAGCTCATTTTTAAAGCCCAAGCTTGTAAATATGATCCAATGATTGTTTCCATACTTCTTCACTTTTTACAACTGGCCTTTTCATTTGCTGTATTATTGTAGCGCAAAGTGGGACCGCTGCCGCCATTATTGTTTACGATTGCGCTTAGAGTACAAACTTAGTCTCAACTGCAGATATTTGAGCGCTACATTTAAATTGCTGCTCTACATTGTAATTTCGACATGTACAATATGCGAACTGCGCACTCAATGAAAAAAATATACGTGTTGCCAAAATGCCCGGAAAATCGGGCATTAAATGTCAATATATTTATTCGAACTAGAAGATTCTGAAAACATCCACAACAACTGTATGGAATCTGGCCGCCCAAGCGCCAGAGAGATGGGCACTCCGCCTGTGGGCACACCATTTTATGTACGTTTTTTTAACTCTTGTAATAAGAGAGAACAAAAGATAGGATCTATTCTTTTGTCCATCCGATGTCTTGTCATGTTGGACGAATTCTCGGAATTCAAAAATACGGTGAGAGGTGATGTATTCCCGATGCATCATGGGAAAAAGTCGACATCCTTAGCCCGCGTAATACAATTATTACACAGGAACACGTCACCGATCATTTAGTTTGTCAATCTAATGGTCGTTTCTATGCGAATGCCCATTAAAAGGCGCACTATTCAAGTCCAATATCGTTTCATAAACAATAAATAGCTGGAAATCAATGAGATTGTGCTTTCTACAGAACCCTGTCCACAATATCCTCCCAAACCCAGGATTTTAAGCATTTTTAGATTTGGTTTATTTGAGCCACTACTAAGAGTCTTCCGTAAGACCTGCATGGAGATGTAGCAAAATGTTCTGACCTATAGACCTTTTGCATATGTTACTATACTATTTTCTTGTTGCATATTCTTTTATAATACTAATTTTATATCTATTCTATAGTCTTTTCTATCCTGAACTGACAACCAACAGATAATCTGAAATATTGGTGAGGGGAAAATATCGTGTCCATTCTTTGGCTTACTTTAAAGTGTAGTATCTGTTTTTGTTAATATCCTGCCGTAGGATGGATTTCAATTTGAAATAATAAAAGTTATAGTGGCTTCGTAAGTGTACAAAAGCGTGCTGCAGGCAGTTCACTTTAAGGGAATTATCTCGGGGTTTACCATACAGTTACTCGTGGCCTATGCAAAAGACGGTCGTGTGTCGATTGCACTTCAACCTCTACCAGCCATTTGTGAGAATATAAGATCATTAAGGGGATTTTGCGCACATGGAATAATGGATAACCGCGGGGTAGATTTTTCCCAGTTGGGGATATTAAACCATAGGGAATTGTAAAATCTTACATAAACACGAAAGTGAAAGTCTTCTTGTAAGGCATTATTCGCTGACGATCATCAATGTGTCATTAGTGATTAATCCATGCATTATCGCATATGTTCAAAGATCTATAAACTCATGAATGCATGAAGAGTTCATAGACCCTTTACTAGCAACACAACTCTTTTAAGCATGTCTGAGCGCAGATAAACTATGACGAATGTCAGGAAGGGGTATGTTTCGTATAGAGAGAGAGAGAGACAGAGACAGAGAGGAGGAAGAGAGGAGCGCTTACACTCTTATTCGCCAATTGAAGCGTTTTAAAACAATCTTAAACTTTCTTAAACTGGTGTTGCTATAAATGACCACTTTAAAAGCTATAACTACACGAAAATAAAATGGTATGTGCCTTAAAACAGATTTACTGAATAGCATGTTAAAAATGAAATTCTTGAAAAAATTATGCAACCATGGTGATTTAGTCAGACTTGAAGCAACGCTGGTTCTATTACTAAAGCCTACAGCATACGAAGTAGCCGCTTCGAAGAGTAAGCAATATCAGACTTTAACAAACGAAAATGAACAAAGGCACTTTGTTATAATTCATTTAGGGGTGTCTTAACACCTCAACCGCCGGGCTCAACACGCGTTCATAGCGGGTTAGAGCCGCTATTCATTATATTAAGAGCAATGCGGCCACAAGTGATTCGTAGATAGAACAAAGTGTTAGAGTCTAAAGAATGCATTGTATCGCATATCACAAAAAGGGATTAAGTGTGGGCACATTGAATCATTGTGATATTAAGAAACCGATGTGTGGGTTCCGGCATCTGTGATTAAAGGTGCAACGCGAGATTTTGAGGCATCCAAAGTATGTGTCATACTAGTCATATCTAGATAAGACACTCAATAGCTTTCTACTGCATTATGCTACAGGAAATATCTTAAAAGAGGAGCACAAAGCGGTTGATTTTGATTTGATTATATTCAATGTAAAAACTTAGGCTGAATTTCGTATGTGCTCCGATACGAAACATTAGAAATTTACAATTTTGTTTACCAAAGAAACATAACTCTCAGCTTAATCCTTTCAGATAAGGATATTTGAAGTGGAAAGCTTTAATTCAGGGCAAATCAGAAACTTTCGATTTTTTAGAGAGACACCTGCATATCGAAATCTATCGTTGACCTTTAAAGTAATGCTTAGTTTGCTCTATCTGTGGACCATAGTTTAAGGGATGGAAGGCCAAAACGGTTCAAGGTCATCCTGGATCAATATTTTTAGAGTGATCAAATTTCACCAAAACTTGTGAGAAATCATTCGTCTTGTCATCTTAAACTAAAACACTTTCATTGATTCCACTATATAGTGACACCTCAGTGTGTACTTTTAAAGACTTACGAAGACCATCCCCATATAGACTGTGTAGAATTGTAACACGTTAGAAATGTTAAATTTAAATTAAAAATTTGCACAATTAAATATATATCAAAGGTTAAAGCAATATTAGCACATATTTTGAAGAGCGCCCCCAATTTTCAAAATTTGATATTTTTGCACAGCTATGTTGGTAATTGTCTAGAAAACTACACCTGCTAACGAGAATGCTCCAAAATGCGTATTTATCATAAAATGAGCGATTTTGTAATTAGAATTGGAATCCTAGATTGTACTGAACGGTAGAGCTGGAAATGCTAAGTTTATGTCCGTCCATGATGAAATAGTGCCACCTCAAGAAAATGACCTCTAACTTGACTTGCCTGAACCAATAAAACAACTAATAGATGAGCGTAGATACGTACATGGCGCTATTTCCCGGCTATTTCATATTGGAAGGCCGTTTCCAGCAGCCGTTGAATTATTATCGGGGATCCCGATATTATTATTATTCTAGTTATAAAATTCCTTCTTTTGCGACACATAGACATTGTAGAGCTTAACCATTCACAGGTATAGTTTACTAGCCAGTTACCAATGCAACCGTGTAAAAATCTCAATTTTTTTGAAAAAATTGGGGGCGCTCTTCAAAAAATGTGCTAATATTTCTTTAACACCTATACTCTGGCTCATAATTTCTTGGACAATTTAGAACGTACGCCCGCTTCCCCGCTAAACGGCGCACCGTCGTGTTGAACGTAGACGCAGTACGCGCAACGAGCAACGCGCGCGTTTGTTATGTCCAAGAAATTATGGCCCAGAGTATAGTAACACAAACGATTTGACAAGGTTTTTATAGGAATCCGTTCACTCTTATCTTCCACGATAACCTTCTTAACTCACGATAACAACATTGGAAATGTATCAAATTTGAACTATTGTCTGCAGATAAGGCAAACTCAGAAGGTGTTTTGAAACACTCCCATAATGCATTACAATGTACCTATATTATACTGTACAAAACACATGTAAGTACTTAGGGGTAAAAAGTGTTCAAGACGTTTAAGAACGGCTATTTCATCATTACCTAAGTACTAACACTTTGTGGGATGAAATGAGTGTAAAAGTCAGGTATTTTATGTTTGAATTTAAGAATAGGATTTTTGTGGGATCGAATGATCTTATTGAAGTGAAATTTCCTAAAACTGGTGTATTGATGGATTGCCTCAATACATCCTCTAAGGCAAAATATACATAATTTTATCCTTGCAACCTGACAAATAGGTTGGTATACACATCTGCTCTTTTTGGATCACTTTGAAATTTAATCCATTTATGAGCTTTGACCTAAGCCTGACTATGATTCAGACCACGTCAGTCCACTTTTACGTGATCCATGTAGTAAGTGTACAAAATATGGCTTAATCCTGGATGTCACACGGTTTTGTCTTTGAGCATAACACAGATAGTAAGTCCACCTAAACAACCTTTCCTAATTAATTATGTCAGTATGTAGTAACTTTATCGTAGTCATCACTATCAAATAATATTTCTATAGAGCGGGAGCAAGGACTCTGTTCAAACATCATCGTTTATGTCCCACTGCATCTCAGCTTTGACACCTTTGGTAGTTAGTTAAGTTTACACAGGGGTCAAACTTTTAAATTACTCCAATCATGTTGAAATGTATGCTATATTGTCCATCTAGTCATAAGGATTCCAAAAATATATAGTTTGTACCATCTATGACCATTGGTTTTAAAGTTATTGGGTAAAAATGGCTAAAAGTGCAAAAAAGGTCAATTTCCATTTGTACAGGGGTCAAAATGGACCCATGTACAATTTTGGTAAACAATGAAACAAATTGTTAATCTAGCTTAATGTGTCAAAATAAGGAATAGTTTGCATCTGCAATGCATAGTTATCACGCTATGTGACAAAATAGGTCATGGGGCAACATAATCCAAATGGCATTGACCTTCTTTGACCTTTATCTCGGTAAGTAAACATTTAACATAATCAAAACTATACTTTTTGGGAGTCCTTATTCCTTAGGCAATAATTTGCAAGCATTTAAAACATAATCAGAGTAACTTTCAATGTTGACCCTTGTACAAGTTGAGTTTGACCTTTTTTGCACTTTTAGCCATTTTTATCCAATAACTCTAAAACCAATGGTCATAGATGGTACAAACTATACATTTTTGGAATCCTTGTGACTAGACGAACAATACAGCATACATTTCAACATGATTGGAGTAATTTAAAGTTTGACCCCTGTGTAAACTTAAATTGCCCCCTATTGAAAAAGTGACACCACAACACCACTAACTACCTTGCATTGATGTAGAGGGTCTATACTAACTACTAAAGGTGGCAAACCTTAGATGTAGTCGGGCATGAACGAACTCCCTAAAACAGGACCCTATGATAGTCTGCTCCTGCTCTGCTAGGGTTGTTAGGTAACTGTTGTGTGAAAATTAGGGCCATCCGTTACTTCACGGCTGACTGGGCAAAAAAATTGGCATTTTCAAAATCCATAAAAGCGATATCATTACTTCAGTTGATTGACAAACTGTTAGCTAAAAAGTAAATACTGACCAGTAATGTGCGTGCATTGTATACACTTGTTAGTCATGTTAGTGGTGAAGTCTTGACATTGCCTTCTCATGGCACTTTTTCAGGTCGTCGGCAATTTGAATGCCACCCGGTATGTCGTAGAAATTCTTCGTCCACATGTTGTAGCTCATGCTGCAGGCTGCCGATGCCAATGTAAAGGAAGGGACGTCAACGTATTCTTGGCTCGCGCGCTCGTTAGGGCGTTCAACGAATGATAAGTCCTGCAAATTTGTCAGACCACAATTCTCTCGGATTGTGGGACCGACTTAGGTGTTCTGTGTATGCCCGTGTCAATGCAGAGAGTACACTGGATGACTTGTTACAGGTTTTACAACAGGAATGGGCTGATATCTCTCAGCATCGTGTAACCAGACTCATCGACACCATGCCTAACCGATATCAAGAGGTCATTGGCAAGCGTGGGGGATACATACATTACTGAACAGTATTCAACCTTTGAGTTAACTGTTTGTCAATCAACTGACGTAATGATGTAACTTTTGTGAATTTTGAAAATGCCCATTTTGTCCTTAATCTGCGTTCAGTTAGCCGTGAAGTAACGGATACATCTAACATTTACACACCAGTTACTTAGCTACAAAGTCTTGTTTGGGGCCCATTATTTGTGTTGTGTTTATTATTGCTGGTATTGAAGACATACTAGAGGACAGAATTCGTCACGAAACAAGACCAAAAAATAACTTGAACAGTCTGAAAAACGATTGTATTCAACAAGATGCCTCAACAGCCACGGTGAAGCAAACACGCGGGCATCCAACACAATTATGTGCAGGAAATTGTGTAGTCCACAGCTGGTACCGAGGGATGTTGTAGGTCAAGGATAAATGCTGTGTCATGCGTGTTTATGCTATGCCTTATCACACGTAGTAAGAGATCTATAAACGCATGAATGCATGAAAAGTTCAATAACCGTTTTTTTTTCAAATAGTGCAGATCTTTAGAAAGAAATCGTACATGCGACGTATACTTATGTGGGAATGTGGAATATTCTTGCTTTGAATCGATTGATCACATACAGGAAGTCACGTTTCAAATACATTGACAAGCGGTGCATACGAGTCGTAAAGGTGTAGAATATCAAACCTTTTCAGCACGTATGATTACATTTTAACAGACGAGCTGTGAGAAATATGATCAATCATGAATACATAAAAAGGATGACTCAAAGGGTTTTAATAAAATATTAAGGAGGGAGTGCTTGTTATGTTTTATTAAAAAAGTTGCAACCAAAAGACAGCTTCATCTTTGTAAAACGTAGCAACTGACAATGCAATTGTGTAACTATCTTTGTCAAAGAAGTCACAGGAAAAACAAGCACGAAATCAGAAAGTTACATTTTTTGAGATTCGATATATTGTTTAATACTGAAATTATATATATATTTGATATATCGTATACCCGGATTACTTCTGCTGTTGTCTGTAAAAACCAACATTTATCTTGACATTTCTTTTATCATGTGGGGTATATCATACCTTCTGAAGGGCCTGCTGACTTTTTCTGCGCTTTGACAGAACAAGTCATAATCTTTGGGAAAGGTGCAGTTTTTACACCCCTAATTAAACTGCCTGTACTATCATCTACAGAAACATCATCAGGAAACTCTCATTTCTTTACTATCATGCGACTTGTACCTTAAATGTTAGGCTTTTCAGATGATGTATAATATACATCTTCTATATACATTGTATATATTATCAGTATGCCAAGCATGGAAATTGCAAAGGTTGACCAACTCCCCGGTGAGAAATCGGCCCACAACGAAATCACGAAGACATAATTTATTTTTTAAATATACTAGAAAATAGGCACTATCAGTGATTTGATAAATCAGAAAATCGAAAAAAATCATCAAAAATCAGATTTTTGCATGTTTGTAACAAGCACAGGTATCCTAACATGCTCTGCAAATGATAGGACCAGAAGCAACCTAATAAGGACAAAATCGGAAATTGTGGTCATTACTGTCCGAACGGACACTTACTACAACACGCAAATGAATGGAGGTTCGTATCGTTGAACACTGCTGTTTTCATCCTTTTCTGATAATTCTTCAGGTGGAAAGAGTAACTTATGAGAATTCTACAGACTTACCCTTCACTTTTAAGCTATTTCAAATATTTTGACTCTTACGGATAAATCACTGATAGTGTCTTTAAGGGTATTTCTTGCAAATTCCCTGTGCACAGGCGTTACTTATGGTAAGAAATTATTATGCGTTTGTGCGCATCAGTATAAAATTCTTCAGTCCATTGTTACAATCCTACATTTACTGTATTACTACCCTTTGCGCGCTACCACCCGAAATCAATACATATCATGATTATCGCAGTCCATAAATCCACGTATGAGTTACGACCGACGCCCCCTGGCAAAACGCGGTAACACTCTATCCATAAGCATCTTGAGTTATAGGTAGGTGTGCTCCCGTGCCGATGGATTTCGTATATTTTTGAAGTTTTGTAACTTACAATTGGTAATTTAGTAAAGTGTGTTTTGGTGTGTCAGTTTTTAATGGATTCCACGAAAAACGTCAACTTGATAGCATGCTTTCACAGAGTTCGTGATTTAACTGTCATTTCTGTAATTGTTATTTCACTAACCCAGTTGCTTTAATTGACAGTTGATGATACTCGTCGTAATTCATTCTTACACGAACAGGTATTTCGTCCTACTTTTTTTTTTAACTTGACTGTAATTTGTCGATAAAGGACGAGGCCATGTTATGCTATATGGCTGCTGATATGGTATGAACATGCTTTGACATGTGATTGAATGAAATATAATTTTAATATTCCGTGACACTTTCGCAGGGACAAAGGTTTGAAAGTAGGTTTGGGTTATTGACACTGACAAAAATTTGGTATACTTTCAAAAAGATTCGAACATTTTTAAAAACAAAATTGCCCCTCTGGAACCCATTTCGACCCCTACCAAAAATGCTGACATTTTGAAGAGGGACAGCCAGCTAGGCCAATTTCTTACAGTATCCTTTGTTCATCTGAAAGTGTAACGGAATATTAAGATTGTTCCTTTAATATTTCGTAGGAGGGTTTAATTCAAATCTGTTTTATATCCACCTGGAAATAAGCGGGAAATACATAAAAGTGGGTAAAGAATAGGTGGCTTTGGGGGAAAAGTTTGATTAGCCTCAAAATCACTTTAGCAACGAAAACCTGTTGAAGGTGCATTGAATATTTGCTTGGGAAAATTTAGCATTTCTATTTAGAAGCAAGCGTCCCGCCCTAAGGTAGCAAATGGACCATAAATGTCCTGTTTTGCACATTCTAAAACGACAATCACAGAACCACTTGCATGTTTCCCGGGTCTAATATAACAACCCGAAACCCGAGACTGCATGGCTTATAACTACTGCAAGTCGTTTCATGATCGTGTTGCTTTCGAAGATTTATTCTTAGTACCATAGAAGCCCTGCCTACGACGTCATTAACCGTAATGCTGAACTTTGTTCAACAGGATCAAATTAGAACCGCCGTTGAGTCAATTGAATTCACTCACTCTAGGCGCAAAACATGGTACACCGTCAACAAACTCACAGGCAGATCCTCGGACAACTGCCCGGCAGATCCAGAATTGTCGATTTGAAAACCTGTACCTTGCTTCCTCACGATGCGTAGCCAAGGAAGCTACCATGGTCTGGAAGTCAGACGAGCAGATTGTGGACCTACCCGGCCCTGTCACATCAGAGGAAATTGCGTCAGCCCTAAAACTCCTGAAAGCAGGCACGGCTCCTGGACCCGATGCTATTCATCTTGAGTTTCTACTTCATGCTGGCATCAACGTCCCTCATTAAAGCAATAACAGCAAATTTTTGAAGAGCCCCCCAATTTTCAAATTTTGCGATTTTTGCCTAATTGTGTTGGTAATTGTCTAGTTAACTATACCTGCGAGTGGTAATGCTCAAAATTGCGTATTTCTCATAAACGAATCGGGATCTATGATTGTAATTTAATGGCGGAACTGGAAACGCCAAATACATGTCCGTCCATGATGAAATAGTGTCACCTTATCTGAACCGACGGAACAACTAATGGATGAACGTACAATTTCTCGGCTATTCCATATTGGAAGGCCGTAGCTTTACCATTCACAGGTATTGTTTGGACCCTAATCTTAGACGTAAAATAAACCCTAAATTCCACATGTTATATCATTTTTTCCTTTTCCTAAAAAATCTTTATCTATGGAAAACTTCGAAAATAAAGTGACTTTTTGATCGGCCGCGAGCGCGAGAGATGACAAGTTATTTGACTTCAAATCAATATGTCTCTCATCTCCTCGCACAGGCCGAACAGAATAAAGTTTGTGTTTATGATTAGTTGACCATATTATTTTTTGCCTCCACAAAGTGCTATTTCAACCAATTTAAATGCAAACACATTTGTAAGGTAATACGCAATCCCGAATCCTTTGAGTGATATGGATAACAACACAAGATATGTCTTTTGTTGCCATATACTATATATTCATTGCTTGCAACAAGAAATTTACTTTGGTCAGCGCATAGACAGAGTATGGGAAGAAATTGGATCACACAGTTTCAAAGATTACATATCCCTAACGTCCGTAGAAGAAAATCTGACGGTCACCGCAAAAAAGGAGGTAGAGCTATTTTTCTTGTTAGATCTAGGGAAATTTCCCCCTAACCCAAGGCAAGGGTCCGCTCCGTTTTTTTCAAAAGTGCATTTAAGTGCAGTTAAGGGACGCTAGGGATATACAATGAATAGGTATCAACGGAGGGTGACCATGGTTTGAACCAGGCATCTAAATATATAGTCCACACACTCCCCTCAATTTCAACACAACATCGATCCTTTACTTGGTTCGAGTGTAGGCTTTTCCCTGTTTAAAGTCTGACGTGTCATTTTTCTTGAGGATATGTAACTAGGTATTTAAAATGCCTTCACAAAAAGTCCCCGTTTTTTGGCAAGCGACTGTTAACGAAATTTTTCATTTGATTTAAAAACGAAATTTCAATTAATGCGACAAACGAGTGAGTTATTATATCAATCTTGCCATGGTTCAGATCAACATTTTTAGACATATCTTTAAATTCAACAAAGGCAAAGGTATGTGAGTTACTGAGCATGTGCTTTTCAACGTTTTCCAAAAAGCACAACAGGTGCAAAATGAATATTGATTAACATCCAAATTGTTTTCAAATACATGTATTATAGAAGTGACTGTAGTGTGGATAAAAAATGGCACTTTATACTTCCATATTTGGATTGATTGCTAGGTCAGAGGTCAAGTCGATACTGAAACGACGATCGGTGTTATGCCGTTATCCCACAAAACAAGTTCCAAAACGATAATAACGATAAGCAAGTGAGCTGATGTACGACCTTCAAGTTTGATAACCTAGTTGTGTAAGGATATGTCTATGTAGTTAAGGAACTTCTCACTCAAAATTTCAGAATGCAAACCAATCCCAGCTACGATTGTCCCTCTGACCTAGCCAATGCATTCTGGAGGAATTTTTATGCAAGATAAATAAGATACGCCCTCATGAGGTTGATACGTGTAGTACGATGTTGTAACTTCTGAAAAGTTTATAGTGTAAATCCAATGTTTAGCTACTATGTGAGCTCTGATATTTCATTTAATCAGTTGGTTATGTGTCTGAGGACTGAGCTGTGAAGGTTATCACGAAATGTTCCCAACCAAATCCTGTGCCCTTGCTGTAATCCCTACACGGCTCCTTAAGAAACATTATTCAGTGTCTTACTCCCTACCATCACAAGAATTGGTAATGTTTTCTTTGTCACTGGGACATTCCCACAAGATCTCCGCAGGGCGGTAATCACACCGTATTGAAGAACCATCGATCAACAAGAATGAGCTAAAGAATTCCGCCCTGTTGCGAAAACTCCCTTTCACATCAAGGGTAATTGAAAAATGTGTTGTTTCCCAACTAACGAGCCATATTGAGGAACATAATCTCGCAGAACGCATGGCAATCGCTTACAGAAAACCCGTCACCGCACGAGACGCCTTGCAAATGTCATGCCAAATTCTTTTGCTATTGGAAAACCAACAAGCTGTGCTGCTCGTTATGCTTGACCTCTCGGCAGCATTCGACACTGCGATTGTGAAGTTCTGCTGCAGAGAGTGCTGATGAATTTGGCATTGCTTGGTAGTGCACAGAAGTGGTTTCATCATATCTTAAAAATTGGGTCATGCTCGTGTGAAGGTGGGGCGGTAACTAACTCCAAGACATCTTGCTTGAACACGGGCTGCCTCAAGGTTCAGTCATTGGAAATTAGCCTTTGTTTTCATACTCACACTTGGGCCAGTATCATTACGCCATCACCACCTGTTATGTCATTATTTATGCAGATGATATTCAACTCTATTTACCTGTTAATCCAACAATTCCTGGCAATGTGTCACATGTGCCTCTTTAAAATTTTAAATGTGTCAAAGATATTAACAGATGGATGATAGCTAACACATATGCAGTTTAAACCCCGACAAAACAGAATTCTTTGTGATTTCTTCATCATACCACAAACCCAAGTTACAAGATGTCAACTTCCACTTGGGGATGGAATCAATTCCACAATCTTCCTCTGTGCGTAACTTAGGTTTTGTCTTTTATCAGGAATTAAAGAGCCCAGAATTACCAATCTTTGTAAAACCATTCAATTGGCAAATTCGCAATTTATACAGAATTCGCAAATTTATTAATCAGGAAACATGCGCCAACGTTGTAAGAGCCATGATTTGTCACGCCTTTGATACTGAACGTTATGTTAAACAATATTGAGCAGAGACCATTGATCGGCTACAGAGCTTCAAAACAATGCAGCCCGCCTGTTTTATTGACACCAAGAAGTTCTTCCCTTAGGTCCTTGCTTAAAGATCTCCACTGGCTGCGCATCAAGAATCGCATTAAATTCAAAACTCTTCTGTATGTTTATAAATGCCCTGAATGGGCTCTGCCCCGGTACATGGTTGAGAGTCTTACCGTTAAGAGGACACAACAAGGCTATGTTACCACACGTTCGGATTACGGTCTTAACCTAGGGTTCAACCAAAGGACACACAAGTTGTGCCGGGGATAGGGCTTTTTTCAGTAGCTGCTCCCAAGCACTGGAACACCATGAATCCCAGTCAGTATCCGCTGCACCCACAGTCAACAGCTTCAAATCACTCTCAAAAACGTATGTTTCTTGATTTTTTTTGCTTGTTTTGTCTGTTTCATGTGTTGCGCTTTGTATCCTTCTGCAAAGGCGCATTTATAAATGCAGTGTATTTATTATTATATTATATTATATTATGTGAGCTTGCTTTTCACGAGTAAATACAAAACGAATAGTCCACTCAATCTACGGTTTGACCTAGACAAAAATTGTACAGAAGGTTTCTTGCTGTAAATTGTTGTACGACACTCCGAAACATATACAAAAAGGTAGAATAGTAGAAAAAAGGAAAAAAAGAATGGCAAGACATGCTAATTGCATAAAACCATGTGCCATTTTTGCCTATATTTTGGTTATATACAATATATTAAATGGAACGACCCGATTTAAGAAATAAAGTTTTCATCTGATAGAATGGTCGTCACCCCTCTAAGCCCCATCTGTAGAGTTTTGCGCTGATATTTCAACCCGTTTCAGTGAGAGCTGAAAAACATGATGTTCTTAGCTCCATTATGGTGTAAAATTAATATCGGTGACCAAAATGGGTACTTTCGCTCATAAAATTCTCCAAACCAAATATCCTTTTAGCCTAAGATTTCACAGGGTAATGAGGAAAAATAGAGTTTCTTAAAAATACCAAAATGTGACACTTCCCGTAAACTATTGGGATGGGGACGATGTTATTACCGATCAGGCCACGCGCGCACTTTAACTCTTGAGTCCAAACATAGGACACGGGGGTGTACTTGAGGTCTAACCTTTTTGAGTTGGGACCGTGTTTGTAGTGCAGATAGGTTGGTGAGTCTCTTCCTCATTGACGGTCATTATATTCCGTCCTCTTGGCATTGGGATGTACGGCTGATTTATCTGCAGCATTCTCAAACGTTGCTTTGTAGTAGATCTTATGCAGCACATATCACATCCCCTGTTAGAGTGGCGTTAGTCAAGGTCTGTGAGATGCTGACTTTGATGACCCTCTAGAATGCTTGACCTGCCTTTTTATGCTGCTGTCCCCTACGAAGGCTATGAAACCAAATGCCACCTTTTTAAATGTTCACAGATAGATCCTCAATGACCCCCCATTTTCTCCTTTCCTGCTATCCACTTTTTAAAAGTTTTGCATAAATTATATCTCCACTTTTTTAAAAGAATTTGAACACCCAAATTCAAGCCTTTTCACAGCTACGATGCACATTTTTTAAAAAATTTTAATAATTTCATGTCAGCCCTTTTATCATTTGAAGGCAATTTGAACAACTCTGAAAAAGAGGGCGCTTGCGCTTTCCTATTTTAAAAAACTCTCAAAAGGGGGGTAACAAACCATCATTGCCCCCCCTTCTTACGAAGTTTCATAATACTTGATGAACCCATTTTATTATTATATTCAGCTTGAGTACCGAATGACCCTGTACATTTTATTGAAAATACCTCGGGGCAAGCACCCCTATTTTTTTTTCACTTAGTCGAGGGGCACATATAACCACATCACTTCGCATAGGGAGTAGTGGCCCCCCCCCCGACAACCAGTTGAACCATGTTTTGAATAAGTAACTCTCTCTGACTCTCTGATAATAATCTTGCTAAATTAAAAGATCTCCCCATCCCGATTACAGTCTGACAAATCATTTCGGTAAATTGCAAATTAATTTGGCGGGAAAATTGCGGCCATCTTGATAATGACCATCCGTTTAAAGTATACAAATTGAAAGTGCTACACACCTTGCAGGCTAGCCAATGCAAAAACATGTTTCAATCTAATCCAAAAACTGGGAAAATCTCTCCCTAAACTGCATTTCAATGTTGCTTAATTAACCTTTGTCGAAATTGGGCATATAACGTCCACGAAGATAATGCAATTGCATGTCTTGCCAGGCCTTCCCTTTTTGCTACCTTATTTGATATGTTTTTGGGAGAGCTTTTAACTGTAGTTACAGAACAAGCAAACCCTTCTGTAGCAATTTTCCCAGGTGTACCTAGTTTTTTTCAAAGATTGAGTGGACTAGAATGACTTTGAGGTGCCGCCCATTGTTTTTTTAAGGACACCCGGTTGTTTTTTGCATTATTTGGAATGCTTACCACCATGTAAGCTGGATAAGCCGAATCGCCGTCGTTTGTAATAAGGTCATTACAACCTATTTACTGCCCAGTTCAGTCATCTATAGTGTGGAGCTCTTCCTTCCTGCATGTGTCTGTTTTTTTTTTAGGTTGCAAGTTGAACCATAATCTGGGTTGAATGTTGCATAACCAAAACTCCCCTTTGTAACACTAAAGCATAGCCAAACCCTTTCTGCGGCAGTCCCAAAACCGATCTATAAATTCCTTAAAAATTATTTTTTGCAGTGGTCTTTTCAAAGGACTTGGGGATTATGTATATTAACCAGTGCCAGCATAGATCCAAGCCCAAAAGAGAGATATACAGCAAGAAATAATACTTTTGTTCCTTTCTGGGTCGGATATGTGACGATTAACCCCCCGCAACAGCCACCTATGATCAGGCTGGTATGATTGGCTCATTTACAGGACACAACGTGACGTAGTACTCTGAGTACCAATCAAAGGAGTGCTTCTATATATCTCTGTGTAAGCCATATGCTACCAATTTCTTATAGAAGCACTGAATTCCCCATTGCATGATAATAACTTTCAAGTACCAATCAAAGTAGTGCTTAGAAGCCGATAAATAGGCAGGGTAATGCCCAGAGGTCCGATATTTAAAACTCAATAGCCCGAATGATTTTTCATGTGTTTTAGTGGGATTATGGATATTCAAGAGTGTTAAAATCTTTCAACTACAAAAACATACTTTTCCATTTTGACGGTATTTTGAAACCTGAATTACCCCTTATTTAACGACACTCTATTTTGTTTTATGTAGATCTCTGTCAGTGGACAGAATTTTACGTGAGAGAGACGAACCTCCCTTGATCACCAACTGGGGGTTGGAGACGTTGATCTCCTTAAGTGACGTCAGTTAGGGAGAAAGCGATTTCCGAAAAGAAAAACTTTTTCTGACATAAGCATGACGAATTACACAATGAAATCAAATCATCTCAGTGCTGCCGAAATGCAAAAAAAAAACTCTGACACTAATAAAATAGTTCCAGGAGACGAGAGAGCAATATGGTATCGTGACTAATGCCAACACGTTTGGGAATAGATAGAAGGTAAATTACCGTTTTTGTCGACAAAGCTATCTAAAAACCAAATCATGAATATCATTTGGCCCTCTGTGAACGGCCGGGTTAATTTCTTGTGCAATATCGACAGACGGATCCTATATTAAAACAACGTCGATATATTCGCGCCAGTTTCTCCAAGGCGAGACGGAGGAGTGTGACTTCCAGCAGACAATAGATACAATGGCGCGGAAACTTGGCATGCGATAGCGCATTCTGGGACCTATCATATTACGCGGCGGGCCAACTTTGTTTTATATCACAAACGGGTTTAAATGTTTTCTGAATTGAACAATTATATGGTTGTTTTAACAACCAACTCTCTCGTGCCTATCGACTGAAATAATATTATCGCTGAAACACCAATGGCCCGAAGGATTTTAAACACGTGACACAAGCGATATGTTCTAAAAAAACAATTAAAAACCCTGATCATTATTTTACGTCTTGGAAATCAAACTCACCACGTTCAAAGATAGCAGTATAACCAATCGTGATTCCTGAATGAGTAATAGTGCATATTTTCTGATAATTATATTCCACGTTAGACCGTCAGCCCCAGAAGGTTTTGCGTTAGCCGAACGAGATACCATAGCGAATAGGGACAATTCAGAGAAAAATATAACTTTTGCAAATATGAAAGTCTGTGTGGGACCCGGGTTGCGTGTAGCCCCAGGAGAGGGTTAAAGTTATATGGGGGTCAAGTTGAACTACTCTAAATCTAATGAAATATAGCTCAAATTATTCCTTAGGTATAAGGCGTAAAAAAAGGTCAAATTGGGTCACATGTTGTGTGTGGTGCTTCTTTCCAAGTATTGGGAAATAGGCTAAAGGTCATTTGTTTATTCAAGAAAGGTAACAATTGTAATACCAGATTCTTGTAAAAAATATTTAAAAAAAATATTTAATGATACTGATTCAAAATATGCTTTTATTTGCATAGGGTGCGTTCCCTTTCATCTGGAGGGGTATAATGTCCCCGTCCCCATAGCGTCCTACAGGGAATTTGACACATTCCATTATAACAACAAGGAGACGCCGAAAGGGAAAAAGCATTCATATTGGATTCAGTATCATTAAAACCATTTTTTAAAAAAAATATTTTTTACAATCAAATCGGGGTTATTGCAACGGGGTGACCTTTCTTGAATAAACAACTGACCTTTAGCTATTTTCCCAAATATTTGGAAAGGAAGCCACCACAAGCGTGTGACAATTGACTGTTTACCCGGCTTACTACGGAATAATTTGAGCATATTACATAGATTTAGAGCAGTTCAAACATTTGACCCCTATAGTAACTTTACCCCTCTCGGGGCTACACGCAACAACGGATCCCCGGCAGACTTTCCTATTTGAAAAGTTATATTTTTCTCTGAAGTTTCCGTATTCAGCTATTGTATCTCGTTTTCCTCGAACCAAACTTCTGGGCCTGATGCTCTAGTTCTTAAGTTTTTAATTAAGAAACTGATATAATTTGAAAGGGATTCATATGGACTGTTGTAAACTTATTGTTTGAATGTGGCATTAAATTCATATGGTCAAGTTAGCTTAGAAACGAGGGTGTATTATGAGTGGAATAATGACGTAATGTAATTTCTGGTATGGTGGCATTTAAATGCACATCCTGCTTTATGCTCCGCTGAATTATTAGTCACACACTCACACCAAAACTGACACATGCGGGCCTTCTAAACTACCGCACTAGAATCCCGCACAGGTGATACTTCGAAAATTAAAAATATGGGACGTGCGTTAGACTGTCTATACGATGCACATTTTCTCGCTGTTACAGCTGGGAGTTACCGCGACATGTAAAAAACAAATGTAGCGCGTATGTGAACGCATGCTGGGTTGTATCAAAAGCGCGAAAGGGGATGCGAAAAAAAAAAACGGCGCTTGAAGCGTGTTAATTTCTATACTCACTACGTTGTGCAGTAAGACGCTACGTACGCGTAGAAACAACGCGGCCACGGGAAAGACAAGGAAGTACCATATTGATCCGCATTAATTCTGATCTAGTTCTGAACTTTCTTATGCTTTAAAAAATTGCCATGTTTAATGGTTGTAAAATCGTGAAATGACATCAAAATGGTTCATTCATCACCTTGAACCTTAACAGGCTAGACCCATGTAAACTTTGGTCGGAACTAAATGGACACTTATAAACTTGTTTTAATCCTTATAACGAGACAAATACATTGGTGCGCATTTAAACATAATTTGACCGGTTTCTAATTTATCCTTGTATTGAATTTGGCCCCTTATATTTTACAATGCCACATTTCACAGAAGTTTGCACGATTTTTTGAACTGAATTTCTGTCCAGGAATTCCTTTCATTATAGATCAGAGTTAAAATATGTGCATCGTTCAAATGTGTTGCTTACCTCATGAGCAAACTTTTTGAGACGGGGGCTTTATGACCCTACTAAACTAATTTGAAGGTGTGAAGTAAGTCAGTATACGAAAGTTGGTCAGTGATACAAAAAAATTTGAAGTTCCATGAACGAACCGTTAAGATTAGACAGAAAGAAGTCACTTGCGATGTGGTATAAGATGTTATTTCGTTTTTATCATATTAACAAAACTATATGTTTATAGATATAACGACATTATAAATCAATAAGCCAAATCGGCATTGTAACTTCCGGGAATATACTCTAGGACTCCTGACCTTTCACCCCGTCAATATTTCAGGAAAATTGCCATTTGGAATTTCGAAAACTAGTTCTAAGATCATGCTTATTTTAAAATACAAAACATGTTTTTATCTCTAATCAAATAATTTATGACAAGTTTTTCTGGTCTTTATTGCTGGAATAGTTCTAAAACGTAATTATTAAAACAATAGGTCAGGAAGTCCTAAAAAGTCACAAAAACCTTCCCACAATGCATCACAATCTGTAATGTCGATTCGCTTCAGGAGTTGCTAATATTTCCAAGTATAATGTATTGTTCGTTTTCGTGAGAAATGTGGATAATACACTTTTCTCTATAGATTGTTCTTGCTTCTATCCTAGCTCATGCTAGCAACGAATTAAGAACCGATTATCCCGAAAATGATTAATGTTGCTGGGTCTAATTCGGCTAGTGGCAATTTGTTTCGCATTGCTTTGCGAAACACTATAAAAGGGCAAATCATTTGGGCCACAGATGCCTAGTAGAACAATTGTGCTACGTCACATGTGGAAAATGATGATGTACAAGGACTTTGAGAGTGGAAGCCATTGTTGCACTAATTTCTTCAACTGTACAGTCATTGGGAAACAGTGTGGATGAAGGTCTTGCCAGCGGAGGAGGTTCTTGAGGACTGGTTGGATGAGTGCATGTCTTGGCAATACAGACTAGGGCGAGTAGCTTCTTTGATCATATACGGCTGAGGAACCATCCTCTCAGGGTGTTTGGAGGACGTAGGCTAGTGTGCATCTTATAGATCACGGGTGTAGCAGCCGCGTGCTTTTCAGTCACGATTCATCATGTTGGCTGTAGATTTTGAGTCAAGAAAATTTGGGAGGTGGTTTGATTGCATTTTACGTCATCATGTAAATACGTAGGCTCTAACAAACATTCTGGCCTCTCCTTTGGAATCTGGTTGTGATATGTTAGCATATTCTATTTAGAGCTCAAACGTCTGTCCGGCTCTGGAAGAGCATCATCTTTTCTGTCAGTTGGTATTATCCCCAAAAATGCATTGCCATGCTGGATTTCTCTTTCATAAGATGGTCAGGCCATACACTTGCATAGCAAATGTCATTTTCCATCTCAATCTCAAATCTCAATTTTATATTCCATCACCATATAGTACATCTGAAAACCTAAGACAACAGGGAGGAGGTGAACAAAAGGCCAAAATGACCTGGTAAACGGACACCTACCTAAACGAAAAATAAATAAAAAGTTAACGGAGGATTACACCGCAACCATTAGCCACACATACGGTAAAAACCCACCACTACCCCAACACACCACCAACACAAAGCACCCCCCCCCCCATCTGTCTCACCAGTTGCGATTTAAGTTCTGCAATTTGGAAAGTGCAATTAATCTAATGAAGATAGTGCACCTACCGACAAAAAAAAGTAATGTGACAGAAAAAACATCTGAGGAAAGTGTTGAATTTGTCGTAATGGAGACAAAATACACCTTTGGTAAAAAACTATAACCAATGCGTCCAATATTTCGTCATTGTTGAGATATTACTATGTTTCATTTTTTATATTATTTAAATCCAAACGATTTCGACCATCTGTTTAATCCAACCATTTAATCTTGTTATTATATGTGATACACCTTTGGAATAATAGGGATTTTTCGGTTTGTTAATGATAAAATAGTGAAAGTTATTATTTACTTTATCTTGTCCTGCACGCAAGTTAAACCGTAATGAGGCGAAAGGATTTAAAAACAATAAAAAACTTTTTTTTTTTTTTTTTTTAATTTTGTATTTTGTGTTATTGAAAAGTTTGAAGGTTTCCGGTTTGAGGTTTACCAATTCTCAACTGCATATACATATCTTTACTTCAAAATCCTTTCGTAACCACGAAAATTATGGATCAAATTAATGGTTGTGTTGGGGACTGTGATGTACGACATCTACATTAGATAAAATGAATTTGGAATAAAGTAGTTTTGAATGGGAAATATTAGTTGTAAATTTACTTAAAATATCATTGAAGGCGCTTTTATGGTCAGACATTTTCATATTTAGGAAATACACTAGCGTATTAAGATTTCAGCAGATACTACTGTGGTTTTGTATTTTGTTACGAAAACCATTCAAAAAAATCCAGGTACGGTCTTTCTTAAGAAATGTCACCAGTTGACTCAAGCCATCTACCCCAGGACAACAAGATACGCTTCCACTCCATTACACCTGGGACTACAATCGTCTTTGGAATTCTTTCGCACTTCGTAATTTGAAATGTATTTGCGATTGTCCGGGTTTGAGTTTTAAAATTCCCAACTGCACACAAAATATCAGTCTTTTATCAATCTCTTCGAAGCCACACAACATTATGTATATACAAATAACTGATGTGAAGTTTGTTGATGTAGCAAGCACATTAGATAAGATCTATTCTCCATAAAGTCGCTTTCAATGTGAAAGATTTTTAAATATTTGAAAAAAATATTGAATGCGCTTTTATGGTAAGCACAGAAACGCACTCTACCTCTTCAGTTGTTCGAATTAAAAAATATAAATCTTTAGTTTCTTTAGTATCATGCAACGACTGAGTTAATTGAATACTTCATTACTTTCGTCTATAGATTACGCATTTTTGAAGTGTTGAAATGGTTGTTATTTTGTTATTCTAACATTTGCAGGTTATGTTTGTCTGTTCGTTACCAGTCCAAGGTCGATAAATCAGTTTTATTTTATTTTCACTACACATTTAATGCATTTGTACCTTTATCATGCAAAATTCAATTTTATATTTTCATTTACTCAATTGATGTAAGATGCACGTGACCTTACATTATCGCCATATACGTGATCGACCACAAGACGATATGTACATTTGAAAACGTTAAATGCTTGTGTGGTCAAAATAGGGATAAAGGGTACAACTTTTTTTTTGCCCAAAACATTAACATTTATAGTAGCTGGACGCGGGTTTTAAGAATTTCGGATTAATTCTATCAGGAATAAGGATGAGAAATGATCACCAATTCCTGAAAATAGCAATTATAAATATGATAAAAAGTGTTGATTATCATACTTTGGTTAATTTTTTAGAGATATGGCAGTTTTGTTTTGCTGGTGAAGGGGACTTGTTTTGTCTCCAGAAAGCTGAGGTTCTTTTATTGGAATTTCAAATATGCTTCTTTTAGGTGAAACACGGAGAAATTAATAGTCTTAACAAAGTTCACAAACATTTGCACTGAATATTGTGAAAGCAATCATAAAAATAAGAGTTCCGTAGAATTGAAAGCAGAACGTTATCCTAAAGAACATGTTCAAGAAAGTCATGTTTCCTGAGTCTTACGGTTACTGAATTATGTTCCCGAAATAGGAAAAGTATCCTTATTTTCATATTTATGCGTCGCTAGCGTTATTAAAGGGTCAGCAAGTAGTACTGTGGGGTTGCATTTTTGTTAAGAACATGCTACAACATTCATGTACGGTCTTTCTTAAGAAATACCATAGGTGCATTCAAAGTCATCCAAATAACCAGGACTACCAGGGGTAAAAAAACATACGCTCCAAATCCTTACTACCCGGGACTACACATGGATCATGCTGATGAAGGGATCATTCTTTCCAAGGAATTATCGTCTTTGGAATTCTTTCGCAAATCTTAATTTTGAAAGTATTGAAAGTTTCCGGGTTTGGGTTTTAACCAATCTAAGTGCAAACAAATATCCTTTTACCTCAATTCCTTTCGCAAACACATAAATGAGGTGTATACAAATTGATGACTTGTGGGTTGCGGTGTACGAAATCTAATTAGATTTAATGATATTGTGATAAAGTCGTTTTTGAATGTGAAATAATAATGTGAAATAGTCTAAAACATAATGAAGAGCTTTCCATCACGGCATAACATTGACGCACTCTAACTACCACTTCATTTGGTTCGAATTAAAATGTCAATCTTTTGTTCTTTAGTATCATGAAACGACTGAGTTAATTGAATTACTTTCATTACTTTCTTCCTATAGATTAACGCTTTCGGTTATGAAAGTGTTTTATTCATCTGTTATTCTAACATCGCAGGTTTATGTTGTCTGTCCTGTTACCAGCCCAGGTCGATAAATCAGTTTTATTTTTTTCTCACTGACATATAATACATTTGTATCTTTAATCTTAAAAATTCAATTTTAATTTCATTACTCAATTGATTTAATTCATTGCCTACATTATCGCCATATCGTGAAACGACATCAAGACGATATTTACATTTGAAAACGTGAAATGCTTGTGTGGTCAAAATAGGATAGGTACAAATCTTTTTTTTTTGCAAAAACATTAACATTTATAGTAGCTGGACGCGGGTTTTAAGAATTTCGGATAATTCTATCAGGAATTAAGTATGAGAAAGGATCACCATTCGAGAATAGGCAATTATAATATTATGATAAAAAGTGTTGATTTATCATACTTTGGTATTTTTTTTAGAGATTTGTCATATTATCTTTCTTTCTCTGTTTTGCCTGGTGAAGACTTCTGTTTTGTCTCCAGAAAGCACGTTTCTTTTAATGGAATTTCAAAGATGCTCCTTTAGGTAGAATCACTGAGAAATTAATAGGTTAACAAATTCACAAAAACATTTTAACTACTTTAGAAACATTTGCAACTGAATATTGCGAAAGCACTCATAAAATCTAGAGTTCCGTAGAATCGAATGAAGTCTTCTTCATTGTCATGTTTGATTCAATCATTCCTGAAAGCAAACGTTAATCCTATAGGACATGTTTCAAGAAAGTCATGTTTCCCGAGTCTTACGATTATGAATTACACTGTACAAATATTTTATCATGTTGAGTAAAAATGTCCACAGCTCTTAATGTTGTGTGTAAAATCTGTCAAAGTTGAGTAAACATTTACTCAGTGTTGACTAATCTTAGTCATTGTTGGGTGAAAATATACTCAGCTTTGTGTAAGGTTTATAACTTGACTAAAGAATTTTATCAACATGTCGAGCTGTGACCTTTTTTACTCAAAATATTTGGATGTATGTGCCCCAAAGAGGGAAAAAAATGGCCATTCTTTCATATTTATGACGTAGCTAGCGTCATGAAAGAGTCAGCAAAATAGAACTGTGGGCATTCATTTTGTAAAAGAAGATTTACAAAAGTCATTGTATGGTCTTTCTTAGAAATGCCATAGTTGATTCAAAGCCATCAAATACAGATCTACCAGGGGCAAAAACATACGCTTCCACATCCTTATAACCCGGACTATGCCATGATCATGATTGATGAAGGGATCATTTCAGAAATTATCCGTCTTTGGAATTCTTGCACTCTTGAAATTCCTTTTGAATATGTATTTGAAAGTTTCAGGTGTTTGGTTTAACCAATTCTCAATTGCTACGAATATCTACCCAAATCCTTTTCGTCAATTTCACATAAATATTATGTTATATACAAATTAATGATGGGTGTGGTTATGGGTACGAAATCTACATAGATTTTAAGTGATTATTTGGATAATATAAAGTCGTTTCTTGAAAGGGGAATAATATGGAAATATTCTAAAACAATTGAATGAGCTTTCACGGTCAGAACTGACGCCACTATACCACTTCATTTGGTTCGAATTAAAAATGTCAATCTTAGTGTTTAGTCTTTAGTCTCATGAAAGACTGAGTTAATTGAATTACGTTCATTGCTTTCTTCTATAAATTACGCGTCGGTTATGAAAAGTTTATTTGTATTCTAACATCGCAGGTTTATGTTTGTGTCCTGTTAACAGCCCAAGGTCATAATGCATTTTAGTTTATCTTCACTGAACATCTAATACATTTGTATCTTTATCTTAAAAATTCAATTTTAATTGCTATACTCAATTGATGTAAGATGCATGTGACCTACTTATCGCCATTATACGTGAACGACATCAAGACGATATTTACATTGAACACGTGACATGCTTGGTGGTCAAAATAGGGATACGGTTTATAAATCTTTTTTTTGCAAAAAACATTAACATGTATAGTAGCTGAGCGGGTGTTAAGAATTTCGGATAATTCTATCAGGGAATTAAGTTAGGGAGAAATATCCAAATTCTTGGAATGGCAATTCTAATATTATGTAAAAAGTGTTGATTTATCATACTTTTTTGGTATTTTTTTTAGAGATATTGTCAATTCTCTGTTTTGCCGGTGAAGACTTCTGTTTTGTCTCAGAAAGCACAGGTTCTGTGATTGGAAGTTCAAATAGATCCTTTTAGGTGGAAACAATGCAAATATTAATATTGTAACAAATTATTCACAAACATTTGAAATAATTTAAAACATTGCACTGAATATGGCGAAAGCAATCCTACAAATCTAGAGTCGTAGAATCGAATGAAGTCTCATTGTCTGTGTGATTCAATCATTCCTGAAACAGGAAAGTTAATCCATAGGACATGTTTCAGAAATCATGTTTCCCGAGTCTGTACGATTATGATTACACGGTAACAAAATATTTTACTATGTTGCGTCAAATGGTCACAGCTCTTAAGTTGTGTAAAATCTTAGCAAAGTTGGGTAAACGTTACTCATTGTGGACTAAATCTTAGTCATTTTGGGTAAAATATAACGCAGATTGTTTGTAAGTTTACTTAACGTTGAATAAGATTTTACTCAACATAAGAGCTGTGACCTGTTTTACTCAACATTTTGGAGTGTATGTTCCAAAAGAGGAAAATGTTCAGTATTTTCATATTATGACGTAAAAAGGCTGCGTATTAAGAGTCAGCAAAAAAGAAATGTGGGAGTCAGTTTGTTAAAGAAATTATACAAAATTCATGTATGGGTCATTTCTTTAAGAAATGCCTAGTTGATTCAAAGCCATCAATACAGATCTACCAGGGCAAAAAACCTACGCTTCCACATCCTTACTACCCGGACTATCCATGATCATGATGAATGAAGGGAAAAAATTTTGTTTTTTTCATTCGTCCGAAATTATCCGTCTTTGGAATTCTTTCGCACTTCTTAATTGAAATGTATTTTGAAAGTTCGGGTTTGGGTTTACCAATTCTCAATTGCATACAAATATCTTTACCTCCAAAATCCTTTCGCAAGCACATAAAATAATGAATATACAAATGATTGATGTGTGGTTGTGGTGTACGAAATCTTTACATTAGATTAAGATGATATATTGGATAAAGTCGTTTGAATGTGAAAATATGTGAAATATTTAAAACATAATTGAATGAGCTTTCACGCTCGACATTGACGCACTCTACCACTTCATTGGTTCGAATAAAAATTCAATCTTATGTTCTTTCGTATCATGACTGAGTTAATTGAATTACTTTCATTGCTTTCTTCTATAGATTACGCTTTCGGTTATGAAAGTTTTTATTTGTTATTCTAACATCCGCAGTTTGATGTTTGCGTATGTTACAGCCCAAGTCGATAAATCAGTTATTTTATCTTCACTGAACAATAATACCATTTGGGGTCTTTATCTTAAAAATTCAAATTTTAACGTTTCATTACTCAATTGATGTAAGATGCACGTCTGACATAATTATCGCCTATACGTGACGCACATCAAGACGCTATTTACACTTGAAAACGTGAAATGCTTGTGTGGTCAAAAGAGGGATATTGTGTAAATGTTTTTTTCATTCTTCAAGAATATTAACATCAATAGTAGCTGAACGCGGGTTTTAGGGAATTTGGGCCAATTCTATCAAGGACCAAGTATGAGACATTATCCCAATTCTAGAGAATAGCCAATTATAATATTATGATAAACAGGTGTTGATATCATACATTGGCCAATTTTTCGTTTTCTGTTTTGCCTGTGACAATTTATGGTGTCTCCAGAAAGGCCACGTCCTTGTACAAAAATGCCCAAGTAAGACTCCAGTTACCAAAAACATGTATTTTTCAAAACGTAGGGAGATGTAGATTTCACCACCTCTAAGTACCCCAAACCCTAATGGTAGGCATTGATTAAAATATGGGAAGTGGACCACATCCCAAAGATGAGCCTCGGATTTGCCCAAAAAATGGCTGCAATTTTTCAACTAGATACCAATGTTACTGTTCTGCTTAAAGGAGCATAGGTAAATCAGAAGTGTTAATCCTTTATTCGATTTTCAGGGCGAGTACATGTCTCTTTCTGCAGAGAAAACTGGCGGACCAGTATTCTATTGCAAATAGGTCAGTGCTGGGCGGTGGGTGATTCGTTGTGTGCCGAATTCGCACCGGGAAGCTAGTCAACCTATGCGATTTCCAGTCTGGCAGTGTTGACAGTTATAAGATCCTTCTGAGAAACCTACATTTAAGGTACCAGTCGCATGCATAGCGAAGAAAGTTTGAATCCCCTTGCGAATATAATATAGTTCAACCTCCAAACCAGATCGCGAGCCGAATTCAAATCAACATAACCAATGATCGTGATGGCGATGTTACTTTGTGCGTATAAATTGTTGCTAAGAAAGGGCGCTATGACAGCGTAAAGCATTAGACAGGGTCGGCACTACACGTAATTTCCTGATTCTGGAATAAAGTGGGATTTATGTTAATTCTAACGAAGCAACATAACATATCAAATCATCAAATGATCTATCAGGGGCAAACCGCATAATCTTCCACATCCCTACTACCCGGGACTGACCAACAATGAGGGATCTTATTTCGAAACATCCGTTTTGGAATTCCCTCAACAATCGGTCCATGGTCATCACTAGAGGTCTTCAAGGCCAGAGACGGAGATATCCCCCCTCTACTAGCTCCACCTAAATAGTTTTAATCTATTTCTGCAGTCAGTTTCAATTCATATTGTGGGGCCTGTTTTGCTCGCATATTTACAAATCAACCAATGTGTACCTATACTCAAAATGAGGTTCTGTGCAGGAGCGGAAGAAGAAGTATGAAAATATTAAAACTATCTTCCAGAAGATTTGTGTCTTTTCTTTATTTTTTTTTCTATTCTTGTGTGAGGGAGGGAAGGCAGAGTGCGACAACTTGACTAGTGTAGCTTGTGGTTTTTGGAGCAAGGATTTTGTCCTCGTTCCATTTATACGATACGATATTTCAAATGGACTTCTAAAAGCGTCAGTGAACATGTAGAATTGAGGGCCATAGCTATCCCTAACAGCGAAATCGTCTTGACAGCTGAGCAAACTAGCAAATAATTTAAGCTTGAATGTATTCTCCTTCGTATGAGGACGATTTCATCCTTGGGATCATTCTATTTCGAGTGCCCGATGGTTGCTGTCTGAAACATCGCTTGTGTTTCATTTAACATATCTAGATGTAAACTTCACATCCACAATACTCATACACTTCTTGACCAAAGGTTGCCAACCCACAGCTTATTTTTTTACCGGGTAAACAACCCTTGAACGATCTAATATCATTATGGATTTATTCCTTTTAAGTTATGTAGGATTAACAACTTTCGCCTGCAGTTCATTCGCTTGTCTAGTAGAATAGGCAAGCGGAACGGCTCTGAAAAAGAGGCTTATTTAAAGAAAAAGCCCGGCCAATATGCCACACATCAAATTTTGGTTATAACGAAAAATAGTGTTTGAAGTTATTGGAAAGTCAAATCATGCGTAATTTGCTAGGTTAGAACACTAGATATAAGAAGAATTTGCAGTTAAAACATAAATTGCGAAATTAGGTGTGATGTGTTTACAGGAAAAGAGCTACGCTTTTGTTTCTTTTTTATAATCGCCAAATGAAGCTACCAAACTATAAACAAGACGAAAAACCGCACCATAATCTCTTTGATCATGTACAGATCGTACTTTCAGATTGACATAAATTTACAATAACACAAGCAAAAAAGCAAATACATTGTTTTGTGGTGGCGTATAGGAGGTGGGAAAGGGGCAGAATCTTCAGAAAAAAATGGGGGAAATCTGGGGGAAAAGATGCAACACATGTTCCGTTCCTGATTTTCTCAGAACGGAGGTTGGCCCCGGGGCCCGGGAACAACCAGATGTTCTTGCTAAAACCGAATCTTACAGGGGTACTACCCGATCCTCATTCTCGACCCCGGACCACTCATCCCATCAAATCGGAGATTTTACTTTCATGTAAGCCCTGTATTTTCTCATTTCCTCTGCACAAATATTTATTTTGCCGAACTCGACTCCCATTATAATGCTATAGCCATTTATGGCTCGTCTTATTGTTACCTTTACGCATAAAATATTTGTACTAGTATATTCTTATATATTTCACAATTAATATAGGGCTCACGTTAAAATGGAGTCGGATTGAATGAATTTTTGAAATTTCAATTCTTGTGACAAAGTTAACGGGAAGCAGCAATTGTTTGCACCCTTAAATTAGCCTAATCTTAGTAATTTGCAATATATATTTGTGTGTTTTGGGCCATATTAACGTGTTTGAGCTTTGAATACAAAGTAACCAAATATATATTTTTAAATAAAGCAAATCTACATAAGGAGTAGCCATGATTCATAATATGCGATCTATTTACTGAAAAATTACGCATATTTTAGTAAATGATATTTATGTTATACACTGTCACAATATCGTGATTATTTAGGGAAATATATGTTCTATCTATAGATCTATTATAGGATGATCAGATGGAGGCCAATTAATCTAAATATGGAAATTAGTTTTTCCGTTTAATAAGTCGTAGTAAGACACCAAGTAGTAGTACGTAAAACCGAAGTTTAAAATCCGTTTTTTTCCTAAAACGGGCGAGGCCGGATTCACCTCAAACCTCTCATTCAACAGCCCTTACATCCCCCTTCACTTCGCCCGATTCATTGCATCCTCCATCTTCAACCCAATCCTCGTACTCTGCTCCTCCACTCGCTTCTTCCATGTCTTCGTTGTGTACGTCCCATCCTCCTCTCCTCACACTTCAGCCGTAAACTTCGCAGTTCACAGTAGTCTTCCTTCCTTTGTGCACAGTTTCTCTTTTTAAGCAGCGAGTCATTTACGGGATCGATAGTAACTCTCCCTACATCGCAGTTCATTGTCTGGCTCCTGCCTGCGAGTGTTTTGGATATATATCTGGTATTTCGGAAAAATTTTTCGCGACCCCTACAATCTGTTGGTTTTGTACCTGGAATCTCTTATTCGATATTGTCTGTGATGGCTGATTGTTTTTACGTCAGATGTGGATCTTTTTCGTTCTCCCTGTGTCCCTGTTAAAATTTAGTTATTTGGGTCCTTAAACGCAATGAATGACACAACACAATATGCATAGATACACCCACACTTTAAGAACAAAAATATGGAAACATCCATTTGGTAAAAAACAATCGTTTGTCTCTTTAACGCATAAAGACGACCAGGTTTTTGATACTTGCTTAGTCTATACTTATGGACACAAACAGAGTACGTTTTTATATAACATATTAGATACTAACTTCTCTAAAAAGGCTGTTCAAATCTGAAAACACGTCATCACCAAAATATTAACTCAACAATCGCTCATGTCTGCATTTGTATGGCGTTCATGGTTTGGTGTGACAACACCATGAGCTTCATACAACAAGTACAACAACATGAGTGGTTAGTAGGCGAGCTGATAGCGAGTGATTTTTCAATATATTTGGTCCTTTTTCCCTCATTCCTTCTATAATACATGGGCATATTAACATAGACAAGGTCTCAACGATTCCACGCCTGTACGGGTTCCATGGGACCAGCACTTCACATGTTCCATAGAGTTTCTCGATGAAATTAGTACCACACATGCGGGGTCATGATACAAATACAATTAAGCAACAAAATTACAATTCTTCAAAGTTATTTAGTCTTTGCAAATTAATAGTCGCCAAAACATAGTTTTCAAATTCGGAACAAAGGGAACACATAAATTAAACACGGCCCCCCCTTCCACCAAATATATACGGGAATGAAGAACTGTAATATGTGTTCTTGACATGTCCAAGCTACCTATATTGAACCAAAAAATAATGTTCATTCTTTAATAGGTATATTTTGGTTAGGTCGGCGCAGGCATGCCTTGCCCCGTCTACCTTTGACTTAGTTTGGACAGTGGCGGGATGGAGATAGGGCGAAAGCAAAGTGATCGCCATCAGATATAAAGGGTTCACATGAATTTAGTATTAATTATTGATTGGTTATTTGCATGAATGATGTAAAAGGGAAAGAAACGTATAATTACTGGTTTCAATTGATTATGTTTTGTTATGACACGGATAGTAGTAATTAACGAGGCGAGGGAACTTTATTTTTTCTCATTGAGTATCGTCTAAAAATCCGTAAAGATGACGTTGCGTAATTTAAACTGCGTAAAAATTATTTTCGGGTGGGTCCCTAGCAACACCCCTTGTCCCCTTAGGCGTAAATCAAAAACAAAAAATAAACCCAAACGATTTGCAAAGCCGAACATAAAGCTAAATTATTGATACGCATTTGTAAACTTCTAGCTATCATATTCTAGTATTTTTGTAGCAAGCAAACCTTTCATACATCTATGAATAAAAACCATTCTTATATAGCGCCTCTTTGACGTTTGGGCTTACTTGTTATTTCTTGCCCAAATGTATAGATGAATATATAAACAATTTTAGTTCTTAGATGAGCTCAAGGCAGCTATGGTCATGGTTAAGAGGAAAACATTAAGCGCTACAAGTCAACCTCGTGCTGTAAGTGTTCGGTACTTTTATGGAGCACAGTTAATAAAACGTCAAGTAGTAACAACGCCACACTTTGTTTTATAGTTTCATTTACTTCCCTTTCAAATATTGCGTTTTATATTTCCTGCCCAGTTTTATATTTAAACAGCCAAAGAACATGCCTCTTTGATCATGCCTTAACCCCATTGATGTGTTATATCTTTGTCCTCTAAAGTTCCCTTTGTAGGTGTTGGAAGGTAATGTGTTTTAATTGCACCTGCATGTATTACATCAAATCTGATTGCATATACGGTAACTATTGAAACCGCCGAACGAAGGTTAAGACAATCAGTCATATTATAAATTGTTTCATTAAACTTTGTGTTGAAAAATGTGGCTCGCATTTTACATATTAGAACTTTAAGCTATGAATGTAATATCTTAAGGAGGCTCAATGTTTGAATTTAACTACACTTACAACCGATAATAGGGTGAACAATACTTGCCTTCTATGAATACATTTGCCTTTAAGAATAATATTAAAGGGAAATATAGCAATCTTGGAGGGAAATAAAAATATTAAAAAAAAAAAAACACACAAAAGCAACAAATTGAACTAGAGAATGGACCCACGCCAGAGACTAGGACAATCGTTTTTATGACCATACCATGGTGATATCAAATTGTTACATAACAAGGGGATTATAATTAATAAGAGAATCAATGTCTTTACTCTGAACTACAATTAAGTTAACAGGTGGATTCCTTCAATCGATGACTTGTTACGTGATGAACAATTGGGGCAAGTCTGATCTCAAGTTGGGAGGGGACGTCACTGGTGCGTCTTGTTGCACGCCAAAAAAACGCACGCGATCTGACACAGAATTGCAACATTAATCGCACGTGAATAAAAGCGTCCACATTCGAAACGTTAGAGCGAATGAGAGTAGCGTCATGCATCACCCTCTAACTTGAGGATTAACAGAGTATACAGTGTTTAAAAGAAACTAGGGGAAGGAAATGGTTTTCTAAAGACTATACTTTATTAGTCATCCGACGCAATGAACGTAATTCCATTTCACACCACTTACCGCCACCACCGCAGATTGAAGCATTAAAAAGGTTAAAAATCGGTGTACTGTACATCTCATCTATTTTGCAATTTAAACTGTTCATAGACATTTCGTTGTTAATGTGATGGTTTCATTGCAGAATATGATGCCACTACGACAGGTTTATTAAATGTATTACTTGTTTATTACAAAACTATTAGATTAAAAATATTAATGTAGAGTAAGATTATAGTACAAGCCATAAAAGATAGGAATTCCACAGCAACCCCACGTTTAATAATTCACTAAACATAGGATGTCTATACAACGCGACGGGATCATCGTTTTCCTCGGCAACTATAGATCTTGAAAACAAAGGGCATTTTCCGAGGCCCGCGTAGCCATTTTTGAAGGATATTAACGGCGGCCTAGCTATTTAGCATTTTCTATGGATTCTTTCGTACGGAAACTATCTTGTTGGAAAAATCTTAGGCCACATTCGGAAACACCTGCCATCAGTTAATCTAACCACACTTAAATGATCGTAAGTTCTAGTTATATACAGTGTTGTGTTTCAAAACACGAAACATACAAGGCTTAAGTAATTCAATCTTAACATTACCGTAAGGTATTTTAGTCGGTAATACCATCATCAATAAATATACTGCCAATGTTCAACGACTACGACCACGGAGTATTTGTGGGCTTTGGGCTGATGTAACCTCTGGCAGATTTTTAGAGGTCGATTGCCGCCTTTTTAGAAAAAGGACAAGACAAAGCACTGCATTTTTTTTAAACCGGATAAATGGGGATGCTTACCCCTACGATTTTAAATGACATGACCACGTTATAATTAAATTTCACCAAAATCCCATTCCTGATTTCTTAACTTTGAAATATGAAGTGGGATGTATGATAAATTAAGGCAGGTTTGCTAACTTTATGCCAAAATTGGCAATTATCGAACCAAATGATCGGACTATTACAAATCGCGCCACATCACATACTGTCGTATTTTACAAAACCACGTTTTCCGAGAAAATCGCAATTCAACAAATCTACCGCGGACAGTTAATGTCATACGGTAGAACGAACATAAAAGGAATCATCTACACTTACTGTTTGAAGGAAACATTTTAAGGTCCAATATAAACCATAAATCCAAACTTATACTGCAATTATGTGCTATTAATTCGGTACAAAGTTATAAGTCGGTATGTGAAATCACAATAAGGTATATTGCAAAATACGACGCATATTACAACCGTTGTTTTTCAATGTACGTAAAATAGATGCACTAGCTGAAAAGCTTGTATACGAAAATAAACGATGAAAAATACGTCAAAATAGGGTCGGTATGTGAAATCGGTTATTTGGGGATCGGCAAAATACGACGCTATATCAAACACGTGTAAAATGAATGGGATTTAAATACGACAGTTCATGTTGAAATACGGGATATGTGTTTTGGAGGAAAATGGCAAAAATATGTAATTATAACTGAAATTAATAGGCATCCTCACATTTGAAAAATTTGTGATGGCAAGAAATCGATGAACTAAAGGAAATTGTCATGATTCTGAATTTGGAAAAAATTGGTTATGGAGGGAACGCTTAAGTAACGTAGATACATATAAATCAAAAATAAGTTGAAAATTGTCCACATTTGTTGATATTTTGCCCTTTTGAATTTCACGCCCAATAGCATTCGAAAACGATTCCGACAAAGCCACATCGCAGGCAAATGTTGACGTCAGTGATGACATCCATAATTTACGTCGTTGTGACCATCATATTCGCAGTGTTGCCACTCAATAATAATTAAACACAACGAAAGGAAAACCAAAATATGTCAGGAGGGAAAGTGGGGGGATTTCCCTTATCGTTGCTTGTTCTGCCTCTCCCATCCCAATCTTTCCTGTAATTTAATTATACTTCATTAATCCATCAATATACAGTGTCAGCAATAACAATTCGAGTAAAACCGATGTTTTGTCATCACTTGACCGTCACGAGTTGGGCGCTTTTGATCATGAAGCCGTGGCGACAAAATCCGCCCGTTTCTTCGTATGTCAAAAAAGGCAAAAAATTAAAAGCCTCTATTTTTGTTAATTGTACATCAAATTGTATTATTTTTTCGGAGAATTCGTGATGTCTGTACATATATTTTTATGAATGTAAGTCAAACTGAGCTTGACAAAAATCTTGACATATTTCCTTTAAGTAATAGGCGGAATTTCGCAAAAAACCTCCAATGTGAAATACGACAGTATGTGATGAGGGCGACGAAATGTTCACAAATATACACCCTACACTTTATAGTTTGCATTAAGAATGAAGTCATTTTGCAGAGGTTTCCTGTACAAGCCTTTATCAGGAGGGTGTACATGATTACATTAGACGTTGGGGTATAATCAGACTACTACAAATGAACAGAATTTTAAAATGCGCTCCTGGAAAATCCAGGCTACCCTCACAATTATTACAAAGGTCTCTTGTTCGATATGATATGTGATGATGATTGTTGTACGTCAGGTGTGGAGTGTTGCCTTGTGCCCCTGTTAGACTTTATGGTTGGGTCACTGGAGCAATTCCCTAACAGTGGAGAGTGCTAGGTATTGTCAATGGATTTGTCGTCTATGAGGCATAATGAACCAAATTTAGCAAGGGTAACCCCTCGTGAAAGTGTTCTTTTTTCGGGCGGAATCCAGGAAGAGAGAATCCATAATACTGGGGTCAAATATGAAACATCCATTGAGAAAACGAAACCTCTGTTCTTGTCACAGGAATTGCTCCAGATGACCCAACTATTTTATGGTAATAAAATGGTTATGTCAGATTTGAACGAAACTGTTGTTAGGGATAAACAAAATTGCCATTATGATATCATACTTTATGGTTTTTAGTCGTCATGTTTTCAAGTAGAACAGGGGTTTCAATGGAATTGGTAGAAATTGGCCATAGGTTGTCCGTTTTATAATGACGTGAATGGGTATGAATTGATTTACGATGAAGGTTGGTTCAGAATGATTCACATTCCAATGATCATTATTACTCATAAAAAAGTGCGCCTGTTGTACATGGTGAGTCACACAGAATTTCAATAGAGATATTTCGTGTACAGAAAATGATAGATTTTTTTTCTAACATACTTTTGAAACCACAAAATATTCTAATTTGAATTTGTTGTACTTGTCCTATGATTCAAACATTACATCCACTTACCTTAAAAAAATGCATGTTTCATACCATATGTAGACTGAAAACCTTTAAGGTAGCATTGTAGGATATAACTAATGGAAATTAGATTTTTTTTTCTTCATATTTACATTTCGAATCCTTAAAACAGACAGTTAATTACAGCACAATAGGCTGTGGAACATAGATTGCAACATATTTCCTCAAAACGCACGCTCAAAATCAAAATTAAAGCGAGAATATTTATTCTCAAGGATTCTAATACACCTAAAATAAATCAGAAGACTCGAGGATCACGAAAGCACCTTTAAATGAAGCAAATTTTTAGAATTGCTAATGCATTTACAAATGCACAGAGTTATGTTTAAACGAGGGTTTTGCCGCAATAATACCATTCATCGCCGTAATACCATCATCAATAATATACTGCCAAGGTTTCAACCGACTACGACCACGAGGATTGTTGGCTTTGGGTGATGAACCTCTGGCAGCTTTTTAGGTGTCGATTTGCCGCCTTTT